>CM023539.1:56214062-56375175 GCA_013350335.1 Chimonanthus salicifolius
CTCTACGGGAAAGGAGTTAATTTACCAACCTTGCAAGGAAGAAAAAGCCAAAGGACTATTCTTTTGTTTTCTATTCTTTTTTTTTTTTTTTGGAAGGTAAAGGACTGCATTTTTTATTTTTTTTTGAAAGGTAACTTTATTAAACAAAAAAGAGAAAAAACAAAGTGGTAGTTGGGCTAGAAGCAGCCCACCCTTCGGAAGAAGAAATAAAAAACCCCAAAATTACAAAAGCATGTATACAATTTCCATGGATTTATATACTCCCTGACAAGCCATATCATCAGTTGTAGAATTTGTGGACCAAGGTGACCATGCAATCTTGAATTCTTGATTTGCAATTATGTGTCTGATTCTCTCAATTTTATCCAAGTAGATCCACGGGCAGTGAATCCCTGACACCCACCCCACAACTGTTTTCAAGTCCCCTTCAATTTTTAAGTAAAGGACTATGCATTTTTAAGAAAGAAAAAAGGAAGAAGAATAAGAAAATAACTCCTAGGATGATATGATTTCAAAGAGATCTGTACTTGTGAAGACAATAGTTGAATAAAACCATAGAAGTGACATAATTTCTTTCAACCAGTTTCTCCTTTTACATGATTGAATTTTGACAAAAAGGGGGAAAATAGATACTTCTCCCTTTAAATTGAAAGGATGATAATGAAGATGCGTTAAGATGGTCACATCATTGACAACTTCAGCACTCAAGCTATTGACTCTTAACAGTGAAGATTGTCCTAAAAATATTTCCATAATCCACAATAAATATTTCTTGATTCGCCCAAGGTCAGCCACCAAATCTTTCCCCTAAAAAATGTAAAGGAAGCATAAAAAGATCTAAATTGACTCTACAATCTCAAAATTAAATTTCCAGGTTCATATGCTCCAACCACCCATGACATTGAATTTTTCGAATCCCCTTCTGTCAAACACCCAAAAGGGACTCTTTCAACCACATTTGTCTGCATCCTAGTTTTCAGCAAGGTCAGAAGTTCTACTTATATTATGTCCCTATCGTAACGTACAACAGGTTGCAGGTTTAAGGATTAGGGAAACATTACAATTTTAACACAGCCCAAACCCAGCCTGAGATCCATCCAAACCCATATAAACAATGGGTTTGAAAATATCTAACAGCCTGTCAACTCAGGCTCAAGCTAAATTTTGAGTCCATTTATCTAAACGGGTGGGCTTGAGCGCCTATAATAAGCCCATTGGACTTTTTGGCCGATTTAGCTATTCAATGTATATATGTGCACACCTAGTCCATTTTTCCTAAAATTGTAATAATTCATTAGAAAAAAAAACCATTTGGAATAAAATTAGACTATATTAACTATAAGTAATACCAAATTTCAACTCAAAAGATAGTTTCTAACAATTTGATCTTAGTAGTCAAAATCAAAAAGCATCATTGTCTTGGTGAGTTTTAAGGACGTGTGGTGACTTTGACTATTAAAAACAAGTTGCTAGAAACTGAGTTTTCGGCCCAAATTTGGCCCATTTGTAGCTCATCATCTCTACTTTCAATCTTAATAGTTAAATTTTTTAATGTCTCAAAAGAGCAAGCTCACGATTTTACCTTAAAAAGAACGACGAGCAGTGAGCAGGCTCAGGCTTTTAGATATTCAAAATAGACCGGACTGAGATAGATTAAAGCCCAGCCTAAACCCAGAAAGTGAAAAGGTCTATTCAGCATGAATCTACTAATTATCCTTGGTTTAAAAGCAGTGGACACTAGGTCATGGTTATTGAAGCGAGAGAGAGAGAGAGAGAGAGAGAGAGAGAGAGTTCAAAGGATTTACAAACCTTCTTTCTCCTAAATCTCATTGTTGTAGGATATGGTGTATTTTTACATTTTACACGTGTGTTAACTTTTGGATATCATTGATTGTAAATTATCTTTCTTTCCTTTTTCCCTCGCCTTGATTGGCTCTCTGTACTCTGTATATGCATCTATCCTCTTTTGTTAGAAACACAAGAGAATTATCTCTCTCAATTCTTCCCATTTCCTTCATTACTTTCTTTTCTTTTCCCCTTGTTTTCATTCCAACACTCATGCACCCCAACTCAAAGTTCAAACTTGAAATCAACAAGAGGTACAATGCAAGAATGACCATAGCAAATTGATGAGGAAAATGAAAAAAAAAATGCATGTCATATAATCACAATGGCCAAACAGAAAACTTACTGATTCATCTTCGGATTGAATCCCATATTCGCCATCAGTATCCACATTATCTGACTGAGATTCTGTTCAAAAGAAATGGAGTTTTATGGGGGTTCCAAAAACTGAATCATGATACAGATACGAAGTGTACTCTGTCCACTACCAGGCTGTTTTGTGCTTCCTTTAAGACCTTTTTCATCCCTTTCTCCATTTGCATCACTCTGTCGTTCACTTGTAGCCTCTATATGCACTTTTTTTTGAGGAAATGGCATGTCTATTAGATTTTCCGCTAGCATGGTGGAATACCTGAATCGAGATCCATAGGAAGAATTGGAACTACAATTTATGCACAACTAAGTAAATGGTTTCTGGAGAATGATTTCTACCTTTCAGTCTGGCCTAAAAGAAAATCGAGTTGCTTATCAAGTGTTTTTTTTTTCCTTTCCTCGAGCTCCAGCTGATGCTTGTAGAGCACCTGGAATCAAATGTTATATAGATCAGAAATATGTCAGAGAAAAGACATGGAACAAATTAAAAGAAACACGTGACTTGAAATGAATCACCAAATGTATCACAGGCATGAACTTGCCAGCTTCTCAATTTTCACCCAAAACTTCTTCACATCCTTGGAAATATTTACTGCAATTTTTCTCAACCGCTGCTCTTCTTCCTGAATGCAATGAAAAACAAAAGACACAATCATATAAAACCAACAGAATTTTGAATTTAGTAATCATATGGCCAAGAAATCAGAAGATGTTGTGAAGAAAGTCAATGCATCCATGCATAAAGATGAACAGTTTCTTTTCCCTTTAACATGTGAAAGTTATTGTTAATGTTAAATTCTAGGAGACAAACCATTAAAAGAAATACATCCAAACCTTCACTTTCTTTTCTCCTCTTGTGGCATGATCTAGCAAGCTCTTACTGGCTCTTATAGCGACCTTCTTTGCCTGAGCCAATTTCCATTTTCTTTCTGATTCAAAGTCCTGTCGACCAACACAGTTTATCAAACCATGCAAAACAAGAAGAAATGTTATAAACTATTGAATATGAACCAGATCTCTTTTTCTCCTATAGTAGATAGGTTGCCCTGAATAATCCATGGAAGAGCCTGGATGAATTAAAGGATGCAGATGATAACTGTTATAAGATAGTAAAGGCTGATATTAAGGCATCAGATGCTGCAGAATGAGGCAGTATCTTACCTTTGATAGCCAAACCATCTCCTCCAAAACATGATCCCAATGTGTTTTGGGCCGACGAGGTTCTCTAGGAGCTTCAAGAGCCTATAAGAGAATATGGAAAGATTAATGATTAAAAAAAATCCTGATGTCATTCATGAGTCATAACAGCATAATTTCAGCAAAATACCAATGGAAATACTGTTGATATATTGAATGAACCAATTATCATCTGAAGTACAAAAATTGATCACCATATATTAACCAGTAGCAAACTGAATTTTTAACATAACCAATAAGAACTGGAAGCACATAACCAATAAGGGATGATCTGGACTATGAACACCACCACCATCGTCAAAGCCATTATACCATCATTCTTGGGACATCGTCATCATCATCAACAACATCATCATTAGAGCCATTTATTCCATCCAAAGGAGGTCATAACTAATATAAATAATACTAAGAAGAGCAATAATAAAAATAATAATGAGAACAACAATCTGAGAGTTTTTAGTAATAAACAAAAAGCATGGTTGATAAATGATAAATTAAAAAACAAGAACTAGAATCAAGGGTACAAGTACAAAAGCTTGCAGCTTACAGAACTTCAGAAACAAACCTTTTGACGCCTAGTTCTTGTGTCATGATCAAGCTTAGACCTAGGACCTTTTGAGGCCATGCTTTCTTCTGTAATTTATCTTCTCATGACACAAGGTCTGCATATTGCAAAAAGAACTATTATCAATAGAGCAGAAATCATTTTGATGCAACATCATATTAGGTCTAAAAATATTAATGTCTTCCAAAGAATAAGGAAACAAGGATTACTAAAATACCTGTGCATCTTATGAGTAGAAGGAATACGCAAAAAGACTAGTGAAATTCATCACAAACAATCTGGCCAAGAGATGGAATGCAGAAGATGATTAGCTTCATATTTAGCAAAAACTTAGGATTGTAATGGCTAGGTTCTAAAATAAGGGGTGGAAATCAGCCATATATAGGTTCGAAACCAATTTTAGGCCCAACAGGTCAGGCAAAAGGAGTCATTGTTAGGAACCTAAATCTATCAGGTCAAATTAAGTTTCCCAGGCCATAGTATAGAAACTCAGTCTAACTTGGCCCTATTGGCCAACATGACTGAAACATAAGCCATCTCAGCAAAAATTGGGTAGTTTTCCAGTTTGACCAAGAGTAGTCAAACTCATTGAGTTTTGGAGTGAACACAACTAAGTCGGTCCAAGTTTAGTTAATAAAGTCATTTTCCAGAGGCATTCACCAAGTCTCCCTCCAAAATGAGGCTCCGGGACACATGACCTCAGAAACCACAAAGAAAGTGCCCTCTTAATAGCCAGCAGTTCAGCATCATTCAAATACTTGATGCCTATAGGTTCCATGAACAAGGTTACCACGTGTCTCTAATGGTTTTGTAATACAACCCAATCCCAATTGGACCAGGTTTCTCCCTAGCTGCGTCATCTACATTAAATTTGAAACACCCTAAGCCTGGTGGTTTCCACTTTCCCACTAGCTTGCCTCTCCTTTACCTCTGCACAAACATCCTGACAACCCCCTAAGAAATCCATAAAAACCAAAACCTTTGAATTCCTTACAACCTAGGAGTCAAAAGACCACAAGATCTTTAGCTCCATCGAACAACCTGTGAGCTGACTTCTTCTTGGACTCGAATATCCTCAAATTCTGTTCTCTCCACACAGACCATAGACCACATGACGGTAACGTTCTATTGGACTGCAGGGGGCTCTCCTTCCATAGTGAACTTGCAACTGAAATTTTGTATCATTTCTAAGATTTTCTATGTTTTGACAGATATTGTCTGAATAATGATGCATCAAAATGATTAAGCAGTCAAAAAATACTGGTTCTGCAGGCTGTTAGGTGGAAAGCCCTTAACACCCATGAGCATGTCCATGCACTTTGTAGAGTCGATAAAATGATTTCGAGTTTTTACCCAAGAATTATAAATAAATTGTTAGGGTGTAAAATCATCTGAATTTGATGTTCCTGCAATACTCAACAGGTAAAGGGGTAATAACAAATTAAATTTAATATAGAGGAGTTACCATGGGTGTATTACAGCAGCTAGCATCAACAAAAAAAGTTCCATTCTTGACTCAAAGGAGAAAACCCATTCATTGGTTTGGTTGATATAGTGGAAGACTAGGAAAGGCATTAAGAGGGAAGGATGGAATCATGACTATCGTAGAGCTCACCTTGGCTAGTGTCAATACATGGGTGGAATGTGTAGGGAGCACATGGATACAGGTGGCTAAAGTACTTCTCCCATTCAATCATCAACTTAGTTAGATGGCCCATGCATTAAGTGACATTTAAGGACCAAAATGACAAGCTAGATCAATCGCTCAAAAGCTATTTGAAAAGTGGGAAATTGAACCATTTGTGTTTCCTGTGCTCCTCAAAGTGTTGCCCCTTTACATTTTTTTTTTAATGTCCCATTTACAGAGTATTGTCAAACGAAATGAGAATGAGCTCTTCGGAAAACTACAGAGATATGAAAAAAAAACAGAAATGCTGTTGTTTCAACCAGAAACTGTAGACTGTATGGAGGCAACATTCTTTATTATACGTTGTCAAGAGACTTGAAACTGCAATATTTATGGTTACAAGAATAAGCACTTGCCAACTGTGTTACAAGTGCCTGTCAGACCTCTGTTTTCCAACCACAAAATTTTAAATGTAAGACTCAAAAAGAAAAAACGAAGTGCAAAACCGAAAATGAGCCAAAAAAAATGAAAAGTTTCAATTTTATATGAGATCA
This sequence comes from Chimonanthus salicifolius, assembly GCA_013350335.1. NCBI lineage: Eukaryota > Viridiplantae > Streptophyta > Magnoliopsida > Laurales > Calycanthaceae > Chimonanthus > Chimonanthus salicifolius. The sequence goes on from CM023539.1 coordinate 56,220,223, forward strand.
AAAAGAGAGAAAAATAAATCTTTCCAGACATTTCTCAAACGCCGAACTTCAATCTAAGATTCTACTTGAATCCAAAAAGAGGGAGATAATTTTTCATTTTTCATTTCGTATTCCCAATTGGTATAAAAATGAACATCTCAGTTCCTGCAACATACAATAATTAGCAAAATTCAATATTTAATAAGTTCACTGAGAGAGAGAGGGGGAGAGGCGTACATGTGAGCGAGGAATCGTACGGATGGATAATGAGAGAGTCTTCCCCTCAATTTCTTTTCTTTGTGGTTGCCTTTTTTTTCCTTCTTCTTCGATTTTCTTCCTTTCGGCTTCTGTACGGACGGATGGTGGGAGGAGATGCCCTAGATCGCAGACGCAGTGAGTGGCCGAGGGGGTCGAAAACTCGAAAGAGTTGAGCTACACCGACGCTGGAAATGTAATTCAACGACAAAAAAGAGCAACGAAAAGCGACGAATCAGCAGGAAATCTACGCGTGGTGACCTCGGACTGGGAAGGGCCAAACGTTGCAAAGTGCGTAACCGGCTAAAGCCTCCACTGGACCAAGTACCAACTAGCAAGTCCGGGACCTGACACCCCGGTTTTCTAAACATGCGTCAAGCTGAGCATCATGTAAGGAATCCTCGCGTCTCGTTTTCTATACGAATCGAAGTAGAATTCTCCTCATTAGAGGACAACTTCTCCTCTCTTACTTCCTTTTCGTTAATTTAAATATTTTAAGTTAAAAAAAATTAATAAGATTATAAATATGTATGCTAAATTTCTTATTTTTAAAAGAAAAAATATTTACTGAAGTTGTTTTTTTCAAATTCAGTATATAAATCAAATTTATACATTAGTCATTTTATATTAGTGATCAAAATCACAAGATATTTTTGAAAGAAAATAATGCTTGATGATGATTGCTATTTAAATTAAGTTCTTAAGATTTAATTTTTTGACTAAAATTTGTCTAATTGTCGAGTTTTAAAATGAACTTTCAATTTCATTAATCCTATTTTTTATTAAACTCTAAAAAATATATAATCGAGAGAACGGATTGGAAAGATTATTCTCCTTTAAGGGATAAAGAATTGAAAGTTACGTATTCACCTCTGAAAAAATCAAATAAGAGAATTAAGAAGATACTCAAAATCCAAATACAACCTCATATACAATGGCATCATAAAACACGGGTGACAAATGCTTGGATATTCTTATGAATCATTCAGATAGTGAGACTCATCATATGATCAAAAGATTATTTAGATATATAAATTATTATGTGGCATATCATACAGTAAAAAATGAAACTCAGTAGATCATGGTTTTTTAAATTAAATAAATCATTGAAATAATTTTATCATAATAATTAATTTAGCAGTGATGATACATCAAATAAAAATTATAAATAGTTGAACATAATTTTTTTAAATATAAATTAAATTTTATATTATATGAGTGTCACATGAAACCTTTTATGATGGAGTGTTATTTATTTTTTTCTCGATGTGGTTGATCATTCCACATGTATATATATAGGACAAAGGTCACTCCTATTTTATAGAGCTTCACCAATGTCCAAGGTTAAAAAACATCATTTACGAGAATCTAAATCAATTTTTATTATAAAGATTTTAAAAAGTTTATTTTCATTTAATAATTGAATATATTGCAAATTTTTGAGGAGTGTAATGACACAGCTACAATATATTGAATATATCATTTTTTCAATATTTAATATATGTGTAATATCTAAATAAGAGTAATAGCAAAACAAATTCTATTAAATTTTTATTTTTTATTTTTTATGGATCACTAAATCAAAGTATGACTCAAATGACATTATTAATATAATAATAAAAATATTAGAGTCAAGTTAGCCAAGTATATTAAAGAGACAAGTAACGAAATATGTCATTAGATTAATCTTAAGTTGCACAAATTTAAGTTCATTTGATAGATATTATATAATTTTTTACTATCAATTAATGATTAAAATCATATAATTTTTATCTTTATATTTTGATGAATATGATTGATATTTTTTAAAAATTTAGAATTAAAAGATATAAGAGCTATTTATATAATTCTTTTACATTAGATCCAAAGAAGTAATCAATTAATATTTTTTTTACTTTCTTTTTGCTAAGAGAGTTGGGGTCGAAGAAAATTTGGGTCAAGACCCGAACCCGGATCTGCATCAGCACTACAAAAGGAACATCTCTAGGGTTTCAGAGCTCTCGGCGAGACAAAACCAGTGAGAGCGTAATCCATCGAGTGGGCGGAGGCATCGCCCGGTCAGAGGTTTTTCGCTCGCTCCCTCCCACCTTTCATTCCATCGTAATCATGGTACGTTTTCTTCCCATTTTTTTCTCTACGTTTCTCTCTTTTCTTTTCCAATTTCATCTGATCTCCTCCTTTCTTTTTCTCAGATCATCTCCGAGAAAAACCGTAAAGAAATCTCTAAATACCTCTTCCAAGGTCCTCTCTCTTTCTTTTAGTCTCTGTTGATTTAAGTTCTATTGTTTTCCTTTTGAATCTCGATTGACGGGCATGTGCTCGTGGAAATGCTTTAGAGGGCGTGTGCTATGCGAAGAAGGACTACAATCTCGCAAAGCATCCGGACATCGATGTTCCCAACTTGCAGGTCATTAAGCTTATGCAGAGCTTCAAGTCGAAGGAGTACGTGCGTGAGACCTTCGCCTGGATGCACTACTACTGGTATCTGACGAATGATGGTATTGAGTTCCTCCGCACCTACCTCAACCTCCCTTCTGAGATTGTTCCTGCCACCCTCAAGAAATCCGTCAAGCCCCTTGGCCGCCCCCTTGGTGGTGGGCCGCCCGGAGATCGCCCTCGGTATTTTAACCTAATTCTCACTCTCACATTCGTAATCAATTGCTTTATTGTCATTAGATAAACATACAATGCGTAGTCTTGCTATTTGATTAGCCTGAAATTTTTAGGCGAAATTCTTCAGCAAAGCTATGTTTGGTGAAATTTTTATGCTATTTGATTAGCTATTTTTTTATTTTATTTTGCACATCTTGTCATCCTTAATGTCAAGTTTATTTATCAGTAGCTTTGGACCTGTAGTTGTAAATATCATTTAAGGCCTCCAATTTGTTCGATCTCTTTTGGGAAGTGCCATGTACTACCAAATGTTGACCCAAGCATTAAGATTTCCAGTGTCTATGATTAATATATCTAATTTTATGTTTTTCCTTCTCTTTCTTCCAAATATAGAGGTCCACCTCGCTTTGAAGGTGATCGCCCTCGATTTGGTGGGGACCGTGATGGATATCGTGGAGGGCCCCGTGGGCCTCCTGGTGAATTTGGTGACAAGGGAGGAGCTCCACCTGAATTCCAGCCATCATTCCGGGTAATGTGATTTTTGTCGTTCTTGTTGGTACCGGCATTATTGTCATTGTGGTTTTCAAATATTGGATTTGTATGAGTTGCTATAGTTTTATTAAAGATACCAATTCATATGCATTGATTTTACAGGCATCTGATGAAACTCATGTGTCTGCCAGTATGGAACCATAAATTAATTAACTTATTTACTTCCTATTAGGATTGTGCTTTTAATGCAATGCTTTGTTATTATTCCCTTTTTAAGTAATTTATTGTACTGGTAGTCGCTGGGTAGTGTGCCAGCTCCTGAAATTATTCTACTTGTAAATTGACTACGATATGTTGTGTCAATAACCTGTTTGAGAATGCTGTCCCAATCTTGACTGCTATTTCCTTTCTATCTTGCTCTATTTTTTTTCTTTCTGTTCACCTGATTTGAACACTATATTAGATAACGGTTGCTTAACCTGTAATGCGACATTTGAATGTCCTTCATCCATATGCCTTGATAGATGGTTAGTATTTTTTTTAAATCTTTATAATTGAATAATTGATACACGACATGAGTTGTTTTCTACTCTTCCATCTCTTTGATCTGGAGAATAATAGTAGAACTGAATTTCATTATTTTCAGTCATTCACATGGTCATTTGTTCTGTTTCATTCCCTCTTCTGTCAAATTATCATCACCCAGTATAGGATCTATGCCATTACCTGTGAAGGAATTTATTTCAGTGCTCTATTACTAAGTCCGATTCCGAGTTTTGTTCAATAGATGATCGTGATGCGACTGTGTGGAATTAATATGCAGTATTGGATTCTTCAAATTGCAACTAGTTCATTGGTACTGGATTCAACCTTAATTGGCAAGATGAAATTGATTTTTTATTTTTTTTTGGTGATATCTATCAAATTGCTTGTTAGTTATAAAAGTACCTCAAATATCTAGTCTGACTTCTGTTTGATTCCTTTTAGAAGTGATAACATGACTTGAACGGGCAACCTTTGTTGTTGTGCAATGAGCAGTTGCGAAATGTGTGCTACAGGCTTGTCTTGTTTGCTTTTGTTTTGTTCAGCCAGATGCACTTGGCCTTTAAGATGAAACTAATTAACATACCATTAGAGTGATGATAACATTTCTCATGCTTAACATGTTTAAATTACACACTGATACTTCCTGTGTTTCCTTGCAATTCTTTTGTTTGTGTAAACCAGCAAAATTTTTGTATATATATATTGTAAGTATCAAAACTTGGAGAAACCCATGTTGTGATTATTTTGTCTATGATGTCAACAATGACAATATCACAATGATGTTCATACTTTTTAAGTGGGAAATATGATAATGACAAGAACCAAAGTGTTGCAGAACTATGATATTGCATCGTCTGTTACTTTTTGGACACTTAAAAATTATGCATGTACGCAGTACATACTGATGGCAACAACAGAACCTGCTGGTTGAAGCAAATAATGCTTCAAGATGTTTTTATAACATGTTCTGAAGAGTGTATATACCCTTGTAGGCGATACAACCTACCATTGGATTATTTCTCTCTGAATGAAAAAAAAAGTTTTGTGTTAGATTGCACCAAGCCATTGTATTGATATGACTAGAAGTACTATTTACTAATTTATGCATTTCTGTTATTCTCTTTTATACAAACCAGATATCTGCTTCTGTATCTTTAATTGCACCTGAAATTTTGCAGGGTTCTGGTGGAAGACCGGGTTTTGGTCGGGGAGGCGGTGGCTTTGGTGCTGGACCAACTAGCTCCAATCTCCCTTAATCATTGGTTTGTTGATTCCAGGTCACATGGTTTTTGTCCATTAGGAGTTTGGTAGAATGTTAGCTACCATAGGGCTTTTGAGTGAGTTATTTTAAACAGGAGAGCTTTTGTGTCTCTTATACTTTGTTTTATAGATTAAGAAATTTTCCTGATGAACACAATTATTGCTTCTTTTAGCATTGTTGAGAAAACTCAAACTTGGTTCCTATGGCTGGGCTGAGGTCAATTGGCTCAACAGGTCAAATGCATAATCCGAGCCAGAGGGAGCTTTCTGGTGTGGGTTAGCTTGAGTTGTTGAATCCCATGACCTCCCTGGGGAATGGTACAAAATCCAGCTTTGAAATGGGTACTGCTGGGCAAGACAAATATTTGAAATATCATCTTAGATTTTCGTTGGGTTCCTCTTCTACCAATGTGAGAATGGACATTGGCACTATATTACTTTTCATAAAAAAAAAAAAACATCGACATTATATTGGCTGGTATATATTTGGTATGCGCACTATACAGGTAAAAAAAAATTGTTTTGACAAATGTTGGTTTGATTTTTGAGAAAAAGAAAAGTGAATTCATCATTAATGGACTGACAGGTTGGACAATTTTCCTACATGAATGATAGTATGGTATGATGACCCAGACACTGTACTTAAATATCACCTGATATAATTATCTATGTAGGGATTGGCTGTGGCAAATTGTTCCATAGACAAGAGGGGCTCATGGAGATATTTAATTTGGGGTTGTGATTTTACACTATTAAAGTCATATTTGGTATCTACAATGATAAGAGAATTGTTGAGATTCTCAGTGTGTGCATGGTGGAAAACAAGTTCTAAAAAGGTTAGCTGGGAATGATATTTATTTTTTGTTTTGTGTCACTTAGTTCTATATGAAAGAGAGTATTGATTTCATTCTGAATGTGATCCATTCTATTTATATCATGAATAACTTAATAAACGCTGAAGCTCGTCCTGAATTGTGGCTGGCGTAGCAGTATTCTTTTGGCTTGTTCTTATTTTTGGAAAGGTTTCTTTAGTTTGGGTTACGCATTGAGAAGTCAGACTCGATAAAAAATCTGCATAGATTTCCTTCCCTAGTTTGTGATTTTGTGAGGGGTTTTTTTACAGTTGTGCCTGGCTGTTATAAGAGGATTGGGTTTTTAAGCACCAAAATATCCGTGGATGAGCGTTGTCCAGGCATACTGAGCGGGTAGATTTTTCATGTTCATTGTGAATGTCAAAATGGAATGTGGAAAAAAATGTGCGTGATGGAAGCACCTGGCTTTTTACTTTGATCCTCAATCTCGAGGATCTTATTAGATGGTAGCTGGTGATCTATTGAAATCTAGATGGTTGAGATTGAGCGATGCTTTGGATTACGATATGGTCTCCTGTGCTCTTAGCCCAATGTAATGCCTACAGGAAGATATCCTCTACCCAGTAGAACAATGAACAAATGATGGTGAAGTTGCTCGGTTATTCTGAAAATTGCTGGGCTAGAGAAGGATAGAGAATTATGTAAATTATCAAACTATCTAAAGCTTAATCAGTCATTGTGTCATTGTAATCCTCGATCCTTTATATTTTGTCTTCAAAATTGAACCACTGGATAAGTATTTGCATTATGGAAGAGTTGGGCAGACGTCAACTCATACTATTTTGAAATCAGAGTTAAAAGGTGTAGAAAGTAATAATCTGAATTAATCACTATGTTGCCTACGGCCGTGCATTTAAGTGGATTGTCAAATGAAATATATCGTTCAAGAATTGGAAAAGGGAATTAAACTACAGTAATCATATGAAGGCCTGGAGACGACAGGATTGCACTGTCTGCTTGCAGATTCGTTCACATTTTGGATGGTTCGGCTTTTCCACTTGCAGCTCATGGTACTCTATTCCCTGATTGGCAGGGAGCTGCTGATAAACAAACTGGTTGCCTGGTCTTTCACTGGGGAATTGTATGGATCATGATTTCATGATTGGCACGACGGAGTTTGCTTGCAACCAGGCATCCTACTCGCATTAAACTCTCTTCCCAATTGCAAGTTCAAGTTTAAAAATGTAAAGAGATGGATACTAAAAGTGATTCTTAGGTTGGATGAAGATGGTCTAAATGCTATTCTGAAGCAAAGGAGACGAGATAATTGGAGATGGTTTTTACTATAACTCTGGATTTTAATCACTATATATATTAACAGTTCTGGGTATAGTAATTCTGTTTCTGTTTTCTGTAGACTCAATATATCTTTTTTGGACCTAAAGAAATCAGTTCAGAACTGTCATTTGAATCCAGATCAAAATTAAATTGATGACTAGTGGACTTCATTATCGAACTGAGTAATCATAAAGATAGAAACTGGTTATGGCAAAACCACTAAAACAGTGCAGAAAATAGCAAGTAATCTAACCGCTTGTCATGGAAATCCTCCATAAATATATTTATTCCATTTACTGTCGGTTTCATAGAAGTACAAAGTACATTTATCCCTATGGGAGATTTTTTTTAAAAAAAAAAAAAAAAAACTGAATGCTAGATGATGATGGCAACGATCACTGGCACAACTACATTTCTGATTATACAACATCTACATAATGTAACAATGGAATGTCACGTAGAGGAGCTAACTTGTAATAATAAGAGGTTCAGTTGGAAACATCAGCAAAAGAACCCCTGGGCTGCTTGGATCCATGCTCGGGTATCAAATGTTCTGTCGCAGCTCTCTTTGGTCTCAACTGCAGAGCAACACCATGAGAATTGGAAGAAATTATAGCTGTGTCCATGAAAAGAGAATTCAAATATTCAGAACACCAACCTTCTCTTCAGCCCGTTGATAGAATTGTCTTAATAGAATATTAGTTGCTTCAGTTGAAATGACTGCCAAAAATTGAAGAGAAGAACTGTTTAGCAGAGTACAAACCACTAAATCTGAAGTGAATAACTACATTCAAAGCGCAAAAAGAATAAACTCTTAAGAAATGTCCGAAGTATTTATCAGATAATTAGGATCAAGTGGCCTAAAGTCGACATCCTTTTGGAATCAACATGCATCTCCAAGGTTTATTTAAATAGGAAAATATGGGTCATTCACACTTCAAAGTACATATAACAAGCAAAAGAACATAGAGCATTCTCAAAGGTTTCAAAAAGGGAACTTAAAAGGTTAAATCACTTAATGCCTCATCTACACCAATGTATTTGCTAATTAGCTAATACAAGTTGGTTGAGCATGCTGACATTTTAGGTTTCTGCATCTGGCTACTCACTACGGTTTTATTCCTTCTACGTTGTCTATATTTTCTTCCCCAAAGATCACTGCTACCTTCGTAGTAAATATCCAGACACAATCAGTCCCATACTAGTTCTTGACATGATTAAACTATGATTTCAGTTTTTTTTCATTTTTTTTAGTAATAATTTCTTCCCATCACCCCATTCATGTGTGATTCTTGCTGGTTCTTTCATATGTTTCTCGACCTTTTACCTTGAACCTCAAGTAGAGCATTTTGAGCAAAATCAAGAGAAAATTGATCTCTCTTATAGTAATTATTTATCATTATCATTCTATCAAGATACTTGAGCTAATTAGGCTTGGACCTGGAAAGTCATGGCAACAGAGAAAATGATTCTTTCCCAGAGGCCAATAAACTTGAGAATAACATCATTGACATTAGATAGGAGTACCAGTATGCAACCTTTCTGTAAATCATTGTAAAATTTGTCCTTGAAGCAGTATGCTAGTTTGAAAGTGAATGAAACACTATAGAAAAAAAAGAGAGCACGATGAACTAGTACTCTTTCCAAAAAAAATTAACAAAATCTCTTCTTAAGTGACGCAAGAAATATGATAATTACCTTGATTAGGTGGTGGAACAGTCCGGTTATGAGTAGGATGATAGGTGGCAGGTGTCATTTTCTGAAAATCAACATGAAAACAATTTCAGGACATAAGAGCATAAGGCACTTTGAGGTGCTCATATATGGATTTCATGTGTAAAAAGTAAAAACCAATAGTGAAATCATAGAGATAGCCCAGCATAATTCAAATTTTAGAAACTAGATACACTCCTTGGGAATGGCAAAAGCTTGCAAACTAAACAACTAACAGTGGTCATTATAAGAGCAGTGTCTTTTATCGATACAAGGGGGGGAGAGAGAGCAGAGGTAAGCTAAATGGATCTGGTACATGAGAAAATACATCTCTTAGCTTTGATCCTTAAAGAAGAAACTCACTTACATATTGAAAACCTAGGTGTTGATTTTTGAAGTTGTACTAAACTCATGCTGTACAATGGCACTCACGACATAAAATTAGCAGCTCTTAGATGCAGCAACTCTTGATGGAAAAAGATAATTATAAAAGGCATTGAGTCATGATTTAAGTATTTAAGGTAAGTTTTTAATTATAAAAAAATAAAAAGTAGGTGCCATTGGGTAGGGTGGTTTTTTTTTCTTTTTGAATGATAACAGGAAATTTTAGAGGAGGGGTACAAAATGCAGACTTCCTAGGAGGCCACCCATTATAGTATTGCTCTCACCCAAGCATGGTTGGTTTCAGAGTTCTGATGGGATCTGGTGCATTAATGCTTGTATGATCACATGCTTAACTTGGGTAGCTTATTAAGATCCATCAATGATCCTGAGATATGCAACCAACAATAATTAAGCAGATTATGGTAGACTTGTGGGTCCATATTGTGGTCAGAAAAAATTGGAAGAATCTGAGTCATTAGTTATGCTCTTTGGTTAGCTCAAGTGTAGTGTAGTTTGGGAAGATATGCATCCCCATCACTGGCTCTAACTTTATAAAGGTGCTAATTTGTAGCCTACTAAGAGTCCTACTTTCTATAGTCTCTAAATGGAGGGGTCTATATATACAATATAGGGATGTGTTTTTATGACACTGCTGAGATTGAAATAGGAGAGAATGGTGAAAGGTAGTTTTCGAAAGTTCTTTTTTGCTATTCTTTTATGTTGATGTGACTACTTCATTATAGGGTTGAGAGAAATGATACGATGGAGGTCTTCTAGGGAGGAGATCCATCTAGTGTGGTGCTCACCTTTGACTAAAAGTAGGACTACATGAGTCCTCATTAAGTGGGAATAGAACTCAAGGTGCTTAAAAGGTAGGAGAAGGTGTTGATGTCATCCTATATGCTATTTCCTAAAAATTACCGAAGGATGGTGCTTGGAGTAAACTTGTACAATTTCTCCTCCCTTCCAAACACAGCTCGAACCTACCCATTGTAACTTTTTTTGGGACTCGTCTGATGAAGTGATCATAAAGTCCAAACAAAGCACACATGTTTTACTATTACTGGTTACTATCTAGACAAGTAAATCTTGTATTTCTATGTTGCATCTTACATAAGTTATACATCAAAGATACCCATGACCTCATGCAAAACAAGGAGGGTGCTATAAATGCTTCAAAATGGGCTCAATAACATCCAAATTCCTTTTGACCTAATACATGATCAATGTTTTTGCAGTGTGGCAAGTGGCCCTTTGCTCATTATTGGTGCTAACTATCTCAAGGAACATGATGCCTAGACACGGCATGGACATGATAGGGACACGACATGCACATGGATTTTACACATTAAGTTTATGTGTCTAACATGGACAAGTTGCATACATCACAATGGGGACAGACAAACACATGTATTTTTCACATACAATTTAAGTGTCCAACATGAACGTGTTGCCAACATCATCAAAGCTATTATCTTATCTATCAAGGTTTATCTTTAATTCTTACTTTTCCTCTAAATCCCATGAAGGCCAAAAATGTTAAGAATCACTCCATCACATTCTTTCTGACCTACTTAATCTTAGTTTTTTAATGGTCTTTGACTTATCCTAGCAGCATCTGCCTGTAATCATTAATTACCTGGTTCAAATGTTTTTCTTTTAGAAAGACATCAGGAATTAGATTAGGAAAGAGATACATTTCTCTCAATACAAAGATCATTTGAATATCACCATATCACGTATGGATGTGTTAATGTGACACCTTCCAGGTTACTTGCATTTTAGCTAGACACCAGTTGCTGGGTCCAAGTTCTATATAATGCCAATATGTTCAATGATTCACAGGGTCTAACTGAAAACCGAGTTAAATGGATAGTTTTGTTCAAGTAACTTTAAGATCACATTTTTTTGGATAAGCAAGGTTTGGTTCTACCTTCCACCGAAGGTTAGTCAGTTATACTTCCTACCAGATGCCCCTTATGCCCAAATATAGATTCACCTTTCTAGCTGACTTGGGTTGCATTCTACTTGCATAAACCAAATAATGCAGAATTCCATAACTTCTACCTTGGATGCTTAGTTACTACTAGAACTCTACTCCAAGAATGATGGTAGAATAAGGTAACAAAATGTCTGCAAGTTGTAAATCAGCTCCTTTAGTAGAATAAGCAAGCATAGCTACTTGACCACAACTCACTTAACTACCATATCAGAACACCACAATGTAAGAGAAGATGAATCTGAAAATGGCAGACTACCAGATCACTGGCTAAAGGGTTTGCAGTCTCTTGGGGCATTGAGATCTAGCACAAGGGATCACGGGTCTGGATCACTGAACCATCGATTTGACAATGCCCACCATGACAAGCCATGAACTATATCATGCTGTGATAATTGCAATTCCTAGCTTCCAATCTTTGACTGCCAACAGATGGTTAAGAGGAGGAAAACAGCATTCATAGACATACAACTGAAAAAAGGAGGGCCGAAGATTTAACTGATAGAATTTTTCAACTTGGGATAGTTTCTGCCTGCAGCCCTCCTGGCATGAATCCCATCAGATCAACATCTGGATGATGGAAACATGAGCCCCAGGGGTATGAACCCAAATGCAGAACTCAAACATTCCAAAGGCTTAAATAGAGGATCAATACAATAACAACAACCAAAATTAACGTTGGATCATTTATATTTTCCTATCTCAAGCCAAAAAATAAAAAGCTAATAAATATGAAAAACCCATATCGCCTTGAACTACTAAATTGCGTTAACAATTTGGGTACCACCCAACCTGTCCTTCCTGTGACAGATCCTAAGAAGTTTAAAGCATAATCCGAGGATATTAACAGCCAAATTCTGGAACGTGTAATTACTGTACAAGACTAAAACTCCGAACCCATGCTTAAAATGAATGAAAAAAAAGAAAAAAAACGAAAAGAAAAAGAAGAGCTTACAGAGGGATGGGACGGATCGGATGGACGCAGCTGACTGAAATTGTGAGGATCGTAGGAAGGCCAGTTGCCCGGCAGAGACATATCCAGAATCGATATCTGGTTTTGGAACTGGGAATGCTATTCGAGAGAGAAGCTAGCAATTCTTCTCCTCAGTCATCGTCGCTTTCTCCTCCTGCATTTTCTTCTGTCCTGCTTGTGTATATTTTCATGACCAAAAACCCTCTTCCAGACTCTCGAAAGTTTTGATCATATATTCCAACCGTACACGTGGCAAGACGGAGCGAACAGCTCAAATGGGGGTCACATCAGTAATTGTACTTCACTCGCTCAGATTTAAAAATGTAAGATAAAATAAAAATCTCTACCAAAACTTTTTCAACCGAGATTGTGAACAAGAGTGTACACTAAATTCTCGCTTCGATGGTATACGATTTTGGAAAGAATTACATTCTAATTATTTTATTTTTTAATTAATTATATTTATTGAAATTTTAAAAATAAAAATATATATTTACATAATTAATTAACAGTAAAACACTAAACGCATTGGATAGACGTTTTTAATCACAAATTTATTTTTAAAGATCAAAATGTGGAAGTCTTTTAAAAAACTTCACTAATTAACATCTTCAAATCTCTTTATCTACACACTCAATAACTATATAAATAGTGAGCCTTCTATATTAAAAGTGATTTGAATCCAAAATATCACAACTTTGTTAATCGCATTAAATAACAATCGAATCATAAATTACAAACTTTAAGAAACAAGATAAAGTAAGATGTGAAAGATAGAGTTCCTCCTCTCTACATTCTACCAATTCAAATTCTTGTATGGATTAGGATGATCTGTTGAGATCATAAAAAATTTGGTACACATCCGTGGACATGCCTAGAGGCCAGCTCCCACAGTCTTAAACAAGGCATTGGAAGTTCCAGAACAGCTTATATTTGGACATTTTTGAAAAGAAATTGACAAGCGGAATTAAGTCAAAACTTGCTTTAAGAAGTGATATAATTTTTTTTTTATAGAAGTAGAAAAAAATGCGAGGTTAAAATATTTATTTAATAATTACATTTAATTTAAAAAATCAAATATTAACATAATTCAATAGATCTCATTTTTTATAATATAATAGTTCAAGAGAGCATTTATTTGACATAGCCTAGATTTTTTTATTGAATGTTTTTTTTAAATTAAAAAATAAAAATCAGCCCTTTAAAAATCTTAAAAAAGTAAGAGGGCATTTGCAGGCAGGGCTGACTACACCTCTAAGGAAGGCAAGCTGTTGCTTTAGGCCTCACTAATAAAAAGGCCTATTAATAGTTGCCGCATAACACTTTTAAAAAAAAAACTGTAGAATAATAAATATTTGGAGGATTTTTCTCTTCTTTTTTATTTTTTTTGGAAAATAAGTATTTAGATGAGTTTTAGAAGGTGAGTGAAGAGATATTATTGCTTTCTTAATCAAAAGACATTTCAATTTTTTGGATTTTTTTCCTTTAAAAGTTTTTTTTTTAAAGGCCATAATTATCATTTTTGTCTTAGGTCTCCATTTTTGTCTAACCGACCCTATTTGCAGGATAAAAGATAATCACATCTATCTTGGTTTGCAATATATTAGTCTACAGTCTATACACTTAATAAAAAGTCATCAAATAGAGTGATAATAAATTTATTGAAAACATCTTTTATTATATATCTAACCTATTAAAAAATAGATCAATCAAATTATTTTCTTAAAGCCTCAAAGTATAAAGATGAAAAATAATTTAAGTTGTTTAAAATTTTAAAACAATTATATCTTATCGGCTCCGATGTTTGCTAATATCTAGTGATATCTTGGGTATATCGGCCAATATATATTGCCAATCAATGATTTTAATAAAAAGAAAAATGAGAGAAAATTTTTCTTAGACCAACATTCAAATTTCGATGAAGACTGAGATTTCAACCCCTCCTTAAAAAGATGTCCTCGTTATACACACCTTTACGTGCTTTACCCTAAATCCCATTCTTTGCCTGAAAATCTTTTCAAAATTCTAAATCGGCACTCTTCTTATAAATATATGTGGTATTTTCAAATTTACTCTATTTTTATCGGTAAAATACCATTACTGTGTTAAAAACACATTTTTATCCCCACGACGATAAATTTCCTGTAAATTTCAGATAAAATTGCGTTAAAAACGCGATAAACGTTAATAACGCGATAATATCTCTGTAAATTCGCGATAAATTCCCGATAAATTCTCTATACTATTTTTATTTCATTAATTTTTTTATTTATTCTTTTATTTATTTTTTAAATATTATAATTTCTGCGATATTTTCCTATTAAATTCCTGATAAAAATCTGAGAATTAAAAAATATCCCGTTATTACCAATTGCCATTAATATCCCGAGAACTGTATTTGTCACATGGATTGGCACTTGGAGGCCAATAAGTTGAGCCCTCCTTTTCCTGCTAAGATTGGTGTATTTACATATTCATAGTGTAAGTGTCAATAGAGGCCAACAATCAATTTTAGTCTCAATATTCAGTTTTAAGATTCTCCACAAATTCAATTTCAATTACTAATTTTAATATATTTTGACACAGTGGTTACAATCAATTTTAATTTCCATAATTTAATTTAAAAATATTTCACGGATTCAATCTTAACGTGATAAAATCAATTAATCCATTTCATGCCATATTTTAAGAATATAACATTTGTTACTCTATATAGTTGGCCATGACATAGTGTGCAAAAATGTCAGTTCACGTGTCAGATTGAACATGAAAATAGCATTCTCGCATCTTGATTTTGGCGGGCTATATTGACACTTGGATTTCTTTGCTCTACATACCCGTTTTTGATTTTTTGAGTGAAATTATCATTCTACCTCTGCATTTTAACTCATCCAAATGAACTGCCAATTCATTCTCAGTTCGTTTAGATGAATACAATCATCTGAACGAATATCTCAATGTATATTTAGTTCATTCATTCGAATGAACATATATATGTCAATTCTTCACAAAATTCGATTAATTAATTCAAATGAATCAAACTGTTCATTCGAACGAATGAATACTCGTTTAAAGAAACGAAAATTACACTAAGTTGTTCGTTCGAATGAATAAATTATTCTTTCTGATGAGTATATTCATTCGAATGAACTGATAATGAACTGAAAGTTTGTTCGAATGAATTTATATGCGGGAATAAAATAGTAACTTCATCCAAAAATTCAAAAATGAGTGTATAGAGAAAGGAAATCTAGATGTTTATATGACTGGCTTCTAATTTGATATGTGACAGTGTGGCACCGCTTAAGACGGGCATAAATGATGACTGACAATCGGGCTACTTCTGTTTAGTCAACGTGGATCATCCACTCTTATTCTTTCCTCATATGCATTGAAGCGATCTTGATGATTTGGATCCAGTGGGCTGGGGCTAAACTGCTAAAGTTTTAGCTCTCAGGTGTAAGATTTGGGTCATAGTTATTTGGTCAGATTGATTCGTCCATTGGGTGTTATAATATTCTAGAGACGACATAAATCATGCGCTATAGAACATAGATGTATGAAAAATACAATAGATGTGGGATGCCGCGTGTATAAAATATTTTAATTGGATAATATTAGGAATATAAGAACTTACTGATTACTATAGTCAAATCTGATTTGGAACCAGTGTTCATGCTGGTGGATATTCAAGCTTTGAAAATGACCACACGTAAAATAGTTGTTAGAATATATTTATTCAGCCCAAAAGATTGATCTAGTAAGTAGAGTAATTTAAGTCTTTTATAAATTTTTAAAACTCCCTCAAGACTTTTAATGTGTGATTTGTTTGTAAGTCTAGCCAACTTGTCCATCTAGAAAATCTCCCGAGTCTAAATAAAATAGTCCAAGATAAGACTTCGACACCACTTGTTATGGAATAAAAAATCATGATTAAAAAGATTCCCAATCCTTTCCCTTAGGTTACGAGTCTCTCATTTTCTCTTTTTCTTTTCTCTCCTCTCACACTCAGAGAACTCCAAAATTGAAAACCTTATATAATGGACTTTACATAAATTAGACCCTCTGTACCTTACATAAACACACCTTGATTTAATAGACTTTTTTATCCAAACTCATAGCAAGTTGAATTCAAGGATGCTTTTACTTTTGTTGGTTTGATAACTGTTAAGGATTATGGCTTTCCATTGCGGTATCCTAAAACTTGATAAGAAACAATTCTATTGATAGTTCATTGCATTTTTAGTCAAAAGCCGGAGTCCTGAGCTTTCAATATCTGCTTTTCTTGCCAAAACTATGACTCCTCCAAACGTTAAATGGATGAAGACTACAGAGCTTTTTGCTTGGGTTCTGTAAGATCTAAATGTTATATACTTCCCATGTAATATTACGATTGATTCATGTTCTTCCTTTTGCAAAGGTTATATGAACACCATTTGCTTGATATGGGTGATAAGTCATGGGATTTCAAGCTCTCTAATGTAACCTGACTTTTATAAAATATAGACAATGATGCAACCACAGAATCAAATAGCAGCTGATATTTATTGATTTTTTTTTATATAAAGCAGGAGCAGTTGAACATGAAGCAGGGCATACCCAAATATTTTGGGCAGGAGAGCCAGAATCATCGATGGACAAGGCAAGCCGTTTGTGAGTATAAAATGTAATGTCTGAATTTTTAGTGGCCTACTTCTGAAACCCCCAACATATTAGAGTAGTGGATCATAGATTTCGGCAAAAGATTGCAAACAGATCCTTGGGTCCGGACATTACAATTTCGGCCACCATCAGAAGAAGAAAGAACAAGATAAGAAACTTCACATCAAGTGATATTAGAAAAAGAGAACCACGCACAACAGTTGCAGTTGAACAAAACCAACCATGACTAAGTCATTCGAAAATCACAACTCAACATCAGATGCATCCCCTCCCAGTGCCATTACAACAATTAGAAAGCAGCGACTAACAGTAAGTATATGGGTGAGACAGAACAAAGGACACAGATGCAAGACCCTTGTAAAGGCAACAATTGAAGACTAGAAGAACAGAAATCTCTACTTAATGTTTGAACAAAGCCTAAAGCCTATATCCACAATAGTGTTCTTCTTATGCCAACCCCTGCACTCTCAGTGAAGCCCCCTTGCTGTTTAGCCTCAGTCGACTTCCTCCATCTTGCTCTCCTCATTTCCATCTTCCTCCAATGCAGGCATGTCAGCGTCATCTCCAGCAGCCTCATCTTCATCAATGCTCAGACCCAGCTTCAACATCCTGTGAATTCTACCAGCAAACGTGTTTGGATCCTCCATGCTGAAACCAGAAGTCAACAGTGCAGTCTCGAAGAGCAACAGCACGAGATCTTTAACAGACTTGTCATTCTTGTCGGCCTCAGCCCTCTTCCTCAATTCCTCCATAATGCCGTTCTCTGGATTGATCTCCATGGTCTTCTTGCTGGACATGTAAGAGCTCATGCTACTATCTCGCAGTGCCTGTGCCTTCATAATTCTCTCCATGTTTGCTGTCCACCCATATTCTCCAGTCACAAGACAGCAAGGAGAGTCCACAATTCTATCAGAAACAACTACCTTCTCCACCTTGTCGCCCAAGATCTCTTTCATTGTCTTGCAAAGGCTTTCAAATGCAGCCTTCTTCTCCTCTTTTTTCTTTTTCTCTTCCTCAGTTTCATCCTCAAGCTTCAACCCCTCCTTAGTGGCTGAAACAAGCTTCTTCCCATCGTACTCCTTCAGCTGCCCAACAGCATATTCGTCAATGGCATCAACCATGAAGAGAACCTCATATCCTTTCTTCTTTAGGCGTTCCAAGAAAGGAGAGTTCTCAACGGCTTTCTTGCTCTCACCTGTAATGTAGTAAATGTCCTTCTGCCCCTCCTTCATTCTAGTCACATAGTCCTTCAAGCTTGTCAACTCCTCACCACTCTTGGTTGAGTGGTATCGCAGCAAGTCAGCCAGCTTTGCTCTGTTTTGGCTGTCTTCATGGATACCCAATTTCAAGTTCTTTGAGAAAGCCTCATAGAACTTGGCATAGTCCTCCTTGTTTTCAGCAATCTCTGTAAACATCTCAATACACTTCTTTACCAAGTTCTTCCTGATAACCTTGAGGATCTTGTTCTGCTGAAGCGTCTCCCTTGAGATGTTGAGAGGCAGATCATCAGAGTCAACAACACCCTTCACAAACCCAAGGAATTCAGGGATGAGCTCCTCGCAGTTGTCCATAATGAAGACCCTGCGGACATAGAGCTTGATGTTGTTCATCTTCTTCCGGGTGTCAAAGAGATCGAAGGGTGCCCTCTTTGGCACAAAGAGGATGGCCTTGAATTCAAGCTGCCCTTCAACAGAGAAGTGCTTGACTGCAAGGTGGTCTTCCCAGTCATTGGTGAGGCTCTTATAGAAGGAGGCATACTCTTCCTTGGTTATCTCGTCAGGCTTTCTAAGCCAGATAGGTTTCTGTTTGTTGATGAGGGACCATTCATGGGAGACCTCCTTAACCTTCTTCTTCTTGGATTTGGTCTCTTTCTCCTCGTCCACATCTTCAACATCACCCTCTTCTTCTTTTTTGGTTTCTTCCTCTTCATCATCACTGATCTCTTTCTCAGTTGTCTTCTCAGTCCAGAGATAGATGGGGTAGCTGATGAACTCTGAATGCTTCTTCACCAGATCCTTCAATCTCCTTTCCTCCAAGTACTCCAGTTGATCTTCCTTCAGAAATAGGGTAATTTTGGTTCCTCTACCGAGCTGCTCACCATCAACATCCCGAGTTACAGTGAAGGAACCACCAGCTTGGGACTCCCAGATGTATTGCTCATCATCATTGTGCTTAGTTGTCACAATGACCTTCTCAGCTACCAGGTATGCTGAATAAAACCCGACACCAAATTGACCAATCATGCTTACATCAGCACCAGCCTGCAATGCCTCCATGAACTCCTTCGTTCCAGACCTTGCAATTGTGCCCAAGTTGTTTACCAAGTCTGCCATAGATTAAAATCATTAACACTCAATTGGACTGCCAAATACAAAATATAAAACAAGAAAAGCATGGAAAATGGAAGCAAATCACAAAGACAATTCCAATTTGTTGGCATGTTAAAAATTTCCTGTAAGGAATTCAGTTCAAAATTTGTTAAGCCCAAAGTAACAATCTCCGAATCATCTGAAGTCGCTTAATGAGCCTGAGTCTCTTTTCACAGGTCATCAACCACAGACGGATCTTGGATACACTCACTGAAACTGGATTCTACATCTTACCAAAAGTGCATTCTTGAAGACGACTCACCATAGTTCATCACATTTTCTAATCGTTCAATAGTCTAAAAATTCTTATTTACTCATGATCTCAATAGTCTTTACAGGTCTCCACTACACTCCTAACACCTTTTATATTAAAAAAGAAAAAGAAAAAGATAGAAACCCAGAGATTGTGGCTTCTAGAAGTATCATTATTCTGGATCTAACATCCAAATGAATGACAAGTAAATCTCCAAGAAATTTGGTATCTATGGTTAAAAATCCATGCATCTGAACTAGGAAGGGAATTGTTTGGTCTTCCATACACATACTTGACATAATTTAACACAAACACAAATCATGATTTTTTTAAATAAAGTATTTGCAGATGTCTCCTACTTCCTCTGAATCTAAAAAAAATTGACATTTGCGTGACGTATTGAAACCTTTAATTCAATGGTCTGATTTTATTTTTTTAAAGAGTTCAATTCAATATCCCCGTGATGAATTGCTAAAGAATTTATCTTTATGATTTACCAAACGTGCTGTGAGCAATTGTCATGCTTCATCTAACATTTGTTAAGTAAAATAAAATAAATATAAAACGAACGTAGTTTTAATACGTCTGCACAAAGGAGAGTGTAGCAGATGGAACAGATCGACACTGATCCATCTCTCAGGTAGAGAAGGAAAAAAATCTGATAGGCCTCTTAAATCTCACCTGCTTTGGTCATTCCAATTCCGCTATCGATGATTGAGAGCGTCTTGTTCGCTTTGTCAGGAACGAGTCGGATAAACAGCTCCGGCTGGGCATCCAGCTTGCTTTTATCCGTCAAGCTCTCGAACCTTATCTTATCCAACGCCTGCATTCATTTCAAACAAATCCGTGAGAATCTCATCTCAGATGACCAAATTGTGATTCAATCAAGTTGAGGATGTTTATCAGATTCGTACATCAGAAGAGTTGCTGATGAGTTCGCGAAGGAAAATCTCCTTGTTGCTGTAGAAGGTGTTGATGATGAGGCTGAGAAGCTGGTTGATCTCCGCCTGGAAGGCGAAGGTCTCCGTGTCTCCCATCTGTACGTCCGCCATTGCCGACGATCGTCAGATACTTGAATTGCAGAGAGTTAGAATTGTTCGTAGGCCGAAAATTAGAAAATCGCTAAAGAAATGCGTTTTCTTCCGTATGTAAGAGATGAGAGAAAGGAGAGTGTATTTATATTGGAGAAAGAGTTTCTAGTTTCTTCGATGGGTCGGGGAGAATTTTGGAGAACGGGGGTTTCTGGAGAGTTCTTCTACTTGTTTTGAATTTTCTGTTTGGAGTTGGTTTTTCCTTTTTCTAATTTTAGTTATTTGTTTATTGGGTATCCAGAGGCTTCTCCCAGCTGGCGGGATCCAGAAGGTTCGGAGTCTGTATACTATGGCCGTCCACGTCTGCAAACGCAAACCGGAGTACGAGTTCCGCCTGTTCCTGATGGGCCAGGCTGGTTTTTATTTGACCCAAGTCTAGCCCAAGTTCTAAGAACTGAGCCGATTCCTGAATTTAAGTTGGATAAGCCCATCCAAGATTGAGTTTGATGAAAGCTCAAGGATCGGTCTCAATTCAGGCCACTTCTAGCTTGGAACAGTCTTAATTCGTCTCAGTCCTCACCAGACTCCTATGGGTGCAACTTGGGTTGGGCCCAACCTGCACCGACTTGACTTGATGAAAAAAACGTAAACTTGGATCAACTTGGCTAGGGGTCTAGTATGACTTGGGCTAAAAGTAGGGTCTGATTTAAACTTACAGGTCTGTCATCTATAATATATATTTTTATGTTGTACACTTAAATTTAAAGAATCCATCATGATATCTTAATAAATATTTTAACATTTAATTTGAATATTTAAAATCTTAACCATCTAACTCGAAATTCAACCTCGAATCCTTAGAATAAATTTACTAAAATCCTTTACTTTCTACCACGTCTTTAAATAGCACTTCGCATTTCACACGTACAACAAGCATTTTTCATATCTAAAAATAGTCTAGTAATTATAATGGGAAGGTAGAGAGGAATAAGGAAAATTGAGACTTTATATAAAACTCTTGTGTCATGACGCCAAAAAAATCCGGAGCATTCGATGGATTTGCCCATTTGAGAATAATTAATATTAGATATTTTTTTACATATGTTACAAATTTTATAATAGCACATTGATTTTTTTTTTTATATATTGTGTTATGACTTCAAGATGCATTCGATGGTTTCTTTCAGCATTTGCAAGCACAGGCCAAGGTATCTAGCCAATGGGTGAAAGATTCGGCCTGACAGATAAATTTCTCTCTCTTCTTTTTTTTCTTTGTAAATATTGGTATATATTTTTTATTTTATTTTTTTCTGCATTAAAAAATATAAAAAAAACCGAAAAGGAAACTGGTTTTTTCAAAAAAAAAATTTGAAAATGTAAATATTGGCCAATATCGGCCGATATTTCGACTCGGGCCCACCACCGTTTTTATTTTTTATTTTTTTAAAAAAACATAGACCGATATTAATCATATCGGCCAATATCGGACCAATATATATCACCGATATATCGGCCGAGAAGTAATTCGTACGGCCGATACAATATGTATCGGCCGATATAGATCAACACTGAAAAATCAATATATAAACGTATCGGCCGATATCTGTAACCCTGATCTAGTCCAACATCATATCAAGTCAAAATTGTTCTAGCTATTCTCTCAATAAATCCTAAGCTTGGGCTAAGTGGGTTTAACCAAGGCCAACCCAATGATGGACCTCATTTTTAGTGATAAGTGAAAAAGCTTACCAGGGGTGAGTAACACTGACATGTGTTCGTTAAAGCTCGATCAAATTATTTTCATAAAATTAAACTCATTCTCAAATGAATCAATTGATTAGATAGCAATCTTAATTCTTAGAGGTGAAGATGGAAGGTTGCTTTCACCTATTGAAGATGTCAAGAGAGGACTGGTCATGGGTTAATCTTCTCCTAAGCCAATGCCATGCTCGATCCATTTAGATTGAACTCTTTATTAATTTATGTAATTTTTTTTCAAATATCCATTTCCACAAAAAACCGTACAACCCCTAAAAAATTACAGTATATATTAAGTATTTCTTTAAAAAATAATATATTCACACCTTTATGAAAAATATGTTTCCAAATAACAGGCCAAAAGATCTTCAGAATATATTCCCTGTACTTTTGAAACATGCAACTTAAAGAAGATTAGCAGTGAATACTGGTTGGGCAAATTGGATGTTGCTTGTGATTAGATCTTATCAAGAATTCTGAATTTTATTTAGATTTTAACTTCTTTTTTTTTTTCATATAACATTTAACTGATAAACTATAAGGCATTCTTCTGCTGAATGAAAAAAAAAAATTATATTACTGATAGAAAAAGTTTTTTCAACAGATTTTATGTTTTATATTTGAAAAAAGAAGAAGTTATAGTTTCATAATTGTATTGAGTAGATTCTATGTTTTATATATTTGAAATATGAGTAGATTTTTGAAAGCAAATAAAGCTACCCCATGTGTACACTTGCTAGTTCACCAGTTTTGATCACTTCATTTTCTTGTGATTTTTACCATTTTTATCTGGTTAGATTGCCATGTTCAACCAGATTGGATTGGATTGAGACCTTTATTATGTTTTAATAAGTATTAATTTGAGTGAATTCAAAACTCAGGGAGACTAAAGAGGCAAGACGAAAGAACAGATAAATAACATAAATGAAGACAATATTAAAATACTAAATTTATATTTCAAAATTTTAAAAGTAATGATTTAAGCACGTTTAAGAGGCACTCCTGGTATTTTCAACTGCATAAATGGTTTCTTGGGCGTAAAATGAAACGAGTGTCTTTCTATTATAATACTAGAGTCCGAAATAAAAAAATTCTATAATGTCAAAATTTCAATTTTGACTAATATTTACAATTGAGATACTGCCATTCATGCATGTAACAACTAAGAATTCATGAATCTGCTCACAGTGGGATCAGATCATCACGTATATAAATAATGCTACCCACCTTATCAAGTATCACCAATACATTTTTTTTAAATACATGTCAATATTAAAATCTCAGAATTTATAATGAACAAATTCCATATTAGAATCTCTGAATATATATGTGAACTGCTTGAACGAACGTGCTCTCCTTTACCCAGCCATCCATACAACGTGACTGCATGTTTGGAAAGAGAAGAAGAAGAAGAAGAAGAAAATGGGGTTCCTCCTACTAGAAAAGAGGAAGCAGTGGAAGACACAGAGAAGGTAGTTTACATTGGCTGGAATGGCAATCTCCCTCGTCAGAAAGAGAGCTTTGGCGGCCAATAGGGTTCCAAAACAAAGGGGTTTGATCAATCTTCTCCTACGAAGAACAATACCAATCCCACCAGCCATTCTTCTATTGATGCTTTTGCTAGTCTGGTGCTCCTCTACTATGCTATCCGTCTCCTTCTTTCATGTCTGCATCTCCTCTCGAAAGCTCAATCTCTACTGTGTTTCCGCAGGAACTCGACCTGATTTCGAAGAAATGAAACAAAATTACCATCACAACAACATCAGCAACGACATCATCGGCTCCATTGACAACAATAGCAGCAGCATTTACAACAATACAATCAACAGCAGCAGCAACAGCAACAACAATGACATGTTGAAAGAGGAAATCTCATATGCCGTCAAGATAGTCGAAGAACAAATGCGTGATCTCCGGTCTTCTTCGATATTACCCGGAAGAAGAAGTCTATTGAATCGAACTAGTTGCGAAGAGAGGGAGATATTCGTTTATGATTTGCCACCAAAATTCAATAAGGACTTGGTGGATCAGTGCAATGGTCTGCTCCCATGGATGGATTTCTGCCAGTACTTCACCAACGACGCGATGGGTGAGCCCATGTGGAAGCTAGGTAAGGGATGGTATCGGACTCATCAGTATTCTCTCGAACCCATCTTCCATTCCAGGGCCTTAAGGCACCCTTGTAGGGTATACAATGCGGACCAAGCCAAGCTCTTCTACGTCCCTTTCTATGGTGGACTGGACATATTGAGGTGGCATTTCAAAAATGTCTCCGATGAAGTCAAAGACGGCCTAGGGTTTGACTTGGTCAAATGGCTCGAGACACAGCCTTCGTGGGCTCGGAACTCCGGCAGGGATCATGTTTTTGTATTGGGGAAGATTTCTTGGGACTTCAGGAGGACAAACAGCGCTGCTTGGGGCACCAGTTTCTTAGAGCTCAACCAAATGCAAAACCCAATTAAGCTCTTAATCGAACGCCAACCATGGCACAAGAATGACATTGGAATTCCTCATCCAACCCACTTCCACCCACATTCAGATGACGACATCGTCGCATGGCAATCGAAGATCATACAGTCAGATCGTAAGAATCTTGTTAGCTTTGCAGGTGCGGCACGACCAGAGGCGACTGAGAACATTAGGTCTGTGCTAATTAAACAGTGCATGTCGAGTGAGGGGTATTGTCGATTCCTCGACTGCAAGTCAGGAGAGTGTTCGAAGCCTGAATCGGTTATCGACATGTTCATGGAGTCGGAATTCTGCCTGCAGCCGCCGGGGGATAGCCCGACTAGGAAGTCGGTATTTGATTCTTTGGTGTCTGGTTGCATACCGGTGCTATTCGACCCATTCACGGCGTACTACCAGTACCCATGGCACTTGCCCGAGGATGGTCCACGGTATTCGGTGTTCATTGATCAGGAGGAGGTGAGGGAAATGAAGGTGGAGGTTGTAGAGAGGCTGAAGAAAATAACTTTGAAGGAGAGGGAAGAGATGAGGAGATACATAGTTTATGAACTCATGCCAGGATTGGTATATGGGGACTCTACTTCAGAACTGGATAAATTTGAGGATGCTTTCTCTATATCAATCAACAATCTGCTCGATCGAGTCAGCAGATCCGAATCATAATTTGTTCATTTGTTTTTTGTAGATTCTTTCTTCTCTCATACACAAATTATGATGTTTTTCTTTTCTTTTTAACTTAATTAATGTGTATCAATGGGGCACACGTTCATGTCTTACAGTTGTCAATTATAATGAAATTTCCAAAAGGTTTCGGCTTCTGTTTACAGATAAATGGATAATCACATTATCACTATTATAACGACCAATTTTCACGTTACATGAGTATCTACTGTGGCACGTAAATAAATGATGAAGACGGTTCATTAACAGGCCAACAATGGATGTGGAAGACCCAAAATTCAGGCTATGGATTGGAATTTATGCCGATTCAGCTGAAAACTCAAAGAGACTAATCCACAATCTTAACATGAGAATTAGACCCGATACACCAATGCCCAATGATTCAAGCCCACAAAATTGGGCCTGTTGAGGCCCAGTATGACCCGCTCCAATCCTTACAGGCTTACACAACCATTCATTAACGGGCCATTAATATGATAAGAGGGACCTGTGTCTACTGCTCGTCCAAACTAAGACAACGGCCGAAAGTAAAGTATAAGGTCCTGCTTTATATATAGAATGATAAAGAATTATTAAAAATAAAAATGATTTTAAGACTTTAATAAATTACTATTGCCTTAATAATATAGGAATACGTGAATAGCAATGGGCCAGAGTATGTAACTACAAGTCTACAACAACACCACCTGAGGCTGATCAATTAAAATTTAAATGAATGCGGAAATATCTTTTCTTATACTAAAGATCCATTCTCTTGAAAAATGGCAATTAAGATCATTGGGATCTGTTGTGTTTGCTTTAATTATGTAAATATATTTAATAGAAAGAGTTATGTTTGATAGGAGGCCAACCACAAATGTTTCCAACTTAATCACTCTGAGTATAATTTTAGAAATTCCAGGATTTAATCATTTATAGAATTTGAAGTTAAAGTAATAATGAATATAATCTGTAACATTGAAAAATCAAGTACTTTAAAATATATATGAAATTAAATATAGTTTTTTAATAATAATAGAGATTGATTTTTTAATCTTTTTTAATAATCTCATAATGCTATATGTGTATACTGTATAGTTTACTCCAATCTGACTCGAAGGAGAAAAAGTGTAAATATATAAAGAAAAGGAGCGGAATAAAATTTAATTTTACAATTTGTAAGAAAATAATTATTTTATTTTAAGAGCATCTAATGTGGGCTACAACATATACCTTGTGTACCGTCTTACGCCACGCGTCGTACAGCGCAACGATGCCAACTTAGACGATTCTGATTCTTCAGTGACCTTGGCGCCTTGTCTCCTTTTCTTCCTCGCTCGCTCTCTTTCGCTGTCGCTCGCACTCGCTATCGTCGTCTCCGACTTCTTACTGTTTATAATCTGCAACAGGAATTCTTCTTCCATGGAACTGGTCCGTACTATCCCTCTCCTCCTTCTCTGTATCACCCTTTCCCTCCCCAACCTCACGTTAGCAACGTTCTCATCATGCAAGAACACCTGCGGCTCCCTCCCCATCAAATACCCTCTCGGCACAGGCCCTGGCTGTGGCTCCCCTCGCTTCCAACATTCCTTGTCCTGCTTGTCCGATGAACAGCTCCTTCTCACCACCCACACCGGTTCTTACCCAATCACCTCCATATCCTACGACACCTCCTCCTTAACAGTCACCCCGCCCCTCATGTCCACCTGCTCCTCCATGAATCCCTCCCCCAACTTCGGCCTAGACTGGGCTACTCCCTTTCAGCTGGGCTCCTCCGTCTTCCTCCTCCTTTCTTGCTCCACCCCTTCCTCCACACTCACCTACAAAGGCAACCCTCTCTGCGACTCCTCCAAATCATATCTCTGCGCTTCCATCTACACCTGCCCTTCCGTCACCTCCCTCTCTCTCCCTCTCTTCGCTCCCTCCAACTCCTGCTGCGTCTACTCCCCCGCCAACCTCGGCCCCCACATGGATCTCGACGTGCAAGGGTTAAAGTGCGCAGGGTATTCGTCCCTCGTGTCTGTGGGGGACACCCCTACCGACCCCAGCCGGTGGGAGTATGGCGTGGTTTTGAAGTATGGAGGTGGCGAGATGGATACTTACGAGTTCGCCATGGCCTGCCAGGCTTGTGAGAAGAGCGATGGAATTTGTGGGTATGCCCAGCCCAGAAATTACTTCATTTGCATTTGCCAGAACGGGGTCAACAGTACCTCCGATTGCAACGGACAAATGGTCGTCGGCTTTGCCAGTCCTACTACTTCTGCTGCTGCTCCGACCACTCTTGTTCTTGGACATTTTGGAGAGAGTATGTTTTACTCTTGTTATAAAATTTTTGAGAACTCGACTGAATTCGAATTCTAAAATAATATTACTAACTCTTATGAATTCTATATAATTTGCCATATTTTTTTTATTTTTTTAAAGTATTTGAAGTATATTTTATTTTGAAAATCGATAGAAACATCGGTTTTGTAATTTTTTTTTTATAGTCGAAGATATGAATGTATTTTTAATCACTTAAATAATGATAAATAGAAAATTCTAATATTTCTTATTATAAAAAATAGTCTTTATTTTTTTTTTTACGTTATTACATAATCTTAAATAACTCTATTATTATAAATACATTTGCAAGGTAATAGAAATGGTTTCCATAAAATGACGTGGTTGAAAAAGGAAAGTTCTAAAAAAATTGACCACGTTTTGTACCATTTTAGAAGACAATAATATTCTTGAATTGATTTATATTGTAAAATATAACTAATTTAACTAATAATTTAATTGCACAAAGAGGAACTACGTTCTTCTTACCTTCTTTTCTTGCTCTTCTACTCTCTATAACTCTCTAATTTGAATACTATCTTTTAGAATGAGACACTCCGTCCCATTTTAGTTGTCTCAATAAAAATATATGTATTTTTTAAAGAACTTTCTATATAAGGCTAGCACTCATGTGATCTCATCCATTTTCAACACATTTTATACTACTCAAATACAAATGAGACAACTATTTTGGGACAATTTCAAAATCCATATACGACAACTAATTTGGGACAGAGAGAGTATATTTTTTAACGGTAAAAATAACATATAATTTCAATTAAACTGATTCTTTTATTCCTTTTCATCTTTATAAAGATTAAAATTATAAAAATTCTTCAATAAAAATAATATCTACTTTTTAGAAAAAAGTCATGAGTGATCTTAAATGTTGGTCAATTATCATTATCAAATCGTTAAATCATTAAAACTCATCGCTATAACTCAAACTGAGAGTCTTGAATCCCCTCTGCCCTGTAAAGTTATATGATGTGTATAAGTAGGAGGACTTGCTCGTACTCTGAAAATTAGTCGAGTGCTCAACAAACTTCAGTGTCTTCCACCATGAGTATAACATATATCACCTTAATTTTGGTGTGATTTGTGTGGCTTGATTTTAATATTATTGTCAGACAATTTTCTCCATTATCATTTCACTGATTAATTAACTTTAAAAATTCCGAATACTAATTTTGGACTTGAGTTAATTTATTGTGGACTCCAACCTTATATTATATACCCATAATATTTTTTTTCTTGGCTTTTGGTTTTGCAGAGAGCATCTGGCATGGTTGGGTGATCTTGTTTGGTCTATGGCTGGGGATATGAGGAAGAAAGCATCCATTCTTTCCTTTGCCCTTTTGTTTTTCCTCCACTCTGCTTGAACCTTTTGTAACTTGTAAGTGATTCGAAGGTGGTAATAAGAAATTAAAAAGAGAATGGCAGAAGATTTTTGGGAGCCATTAAAATGGATGCTGATCGGTGTAAATACAGGATTATGTGAAAATGTACGAAGGGAAGTGCATATTATTTTTATGTGAAAAGCAGAAGGAATAATCTTATGTGAAAGTGCATGTATTTGTTTGGTGAAATAATGTCAATTTTTTTCGAATTTAATGCAAATTCATTTACTTTGGGCATCTGGTTTTTGGCATTCAAGCAAGAATATTTTTTTTTGGATATCAGGCAAAACACATACTGTTTTTATTAGAGTTAACATCAGCAATTTTAGATATTGGTCAAAATTTTGATCACTTGTTAAAGTTATTTTTTTTAATAAATATCGACTGAAATTTTATAACACTTATTAGAGTGAAATTTGGGCACATACTAATTCATCATCACTTTCCCTAGTTAATGTGGCTGTTTACAAAAGGAAATTATTTCTTATGTTAGATTCGAAATCAATAAATTTAATCATAAAATCTTTTTTTTTAAACAATTTTGTCATTAGTTTTTTCTGTTTTTAGATAATAATATGATAAACTTGAACTAAATCTTTCAAGCGCACCAAATCTCATCTTAAAATATCTTTTCTTATTTCATAGCTATTTGTTGGATGAATTTTTCTTTAAAAAAAGAAAGAAATTAAATCCTTTCATGTCAATAAATTCCATCTTTTAAAATTTGTTTGCCAAGATGGAAGCAAATCACTGCCTTTTAATAAACAACCGGTTAAGATTCTTTTGACAGATACTTTAAACTATCTCTTTATAGTAGAAAGATGGAAATGCGTGTGATCCAATAGAAAGACTCTTTTAGAAGAGATATTTTCATTATTTTTCATAGAGAAAAATTAACATATCACAAAAATATCTCTTTCAAGACGATGGAGGAATTTTTCTTTGATTGAAATGAAGTCAATTGACATCTGCATGGTTTACAAGAGATCCTGTTTTAGTTTTTGAGACAGAGATTGTGGCTAGTTGCGTCTAATGGCGACAATGGTCTAGATCTCCAATCGTTGGGCCTTGAACACAAAAACTACAATTTAGAATGGGCTGGGCCAGCTAAAGCAAAGCCTAATGCATGTACTTGTGGGGCCCGGTGTTGATATCAAGATTTAGAATGTTGATCCAAACTTCACACACGACCACCAACAAATTATTAGGTTTTTTAAGGTTGAATTTGTTGGGCCAGGTATAGGTACAAATATCTATCAATACGTATCACACTCTCTGTTATTAGCCGATATTGCATATTATCGTTTCACAATGTCTATACCAGGGGTCGAAAAAACAGTATCGGCCGATAAAATTCTCTCTCCTTATTAGTTTTTTTCTAAAAACTACTGATATCGGCTATGATGAGGTTTTAATATCTGCCGATATGATAAGGTTTTAAAACTGTATCATATCGGCTGATACGATTCGTATCGGCCGATAGACCCCTACTTTATACTAATACTTTATACTAATGTTCTAACTTCAAATTTGCATCACTGTGGCTCAAAGTATGTAACTTAATGTTTTTTTATTAAGATTTAGTTCATGTAGCATAGGTCCAACATAAGGCATGCAATTTAAGATGTACTCCCTAAGTCCCAATTTAGTTGTCTTATATGGACTTTAGAATTGTCCCAAAATAGTTGTTCTATTTAGCATAAAATGTGTTGAAAATGGATGAAATGAGATGGAGTGCTAGCCTTATATAGAGAATTCCTTAAAAAATACAAATTTTCAAATGAGACAACTAAAATAAGACGGAGGGAGTATAAAATTTTAATGTATTGAATATAAAATGGGTCTAAATTGCAAATAGTATTGGGTTTGTTTTTAATTATAGGATTTAGTGAAAGAGGCAGTTGTGCATGACTTTGGCCAAAACCATTTCACTATTTCAGTCATTGAATGGGTGTAGATTGCTATAAACTGGATTTATTTAATGTTGATGATTTGCAGGATTTAGTAAAGTGTTAGTTTCAATAAAAAAGATTAGGTCTATGATAGTCATAAAAGCATGAATTTAAAAATTAATACAGCAAAAGCCGTTAATTGCCTTTGCTTTCCTCGGGTGGTTATTCACTTATTTGTATGGGTAGCTTAATGAGACTATGAGAGGACAAATTTTAAGTGCACTTGTTTGAATCTATGTTTGTTAGGAAGATAACATTTTCTGGGTTTGTATTTGAATAATATGGTAAAATGGAAATAATAAATAAACTATAAAAATTTACAATTAAGTAGAAATAGTAAGTCACCAAGCCACGATATAAAATTTTGAAGTGAAAAATATTTTAATATAAAGGGAAGATCACGAGACAAAACTGATACAGAATTTATTAATAATAGAGTATGATATTATTGTCTCAAGTTATGCTCGATTATGAAGAATTACAAAAAAAACAATGGAGCTTATCAATTCGGATGGTGATGGTTTCTTTGAAAGGTTTTTATTTGAATATGAGATCTACTAAAAATTGATCACATTAACCGAGTTACAGGTTTGAATGATTAAATAGAGGTCAAATTTTACTCACTTGATTTTTAAGAAATAGAGGTCAAATTTTACTCACTTGATTTTCCCATTTCTTAAATATGATTCACTTAAAATTTATTAGAGAGTCTTTCAATGATATGCCACGTGCCAAAACTTCTATTATTTTGTTTTTAATAATTTATGAATCAACTTTGATTTTCTCCTTAACCTTTTTCATTTTATGTGAGACCCACTTAACTAAAGTTATGATTTAATTGGCAAGTTGTAAGCATGAATGTAAAGATAAAAATATTACTGTGATTCTTCCATCGACGTCATATTTTTTAAACTCTTTAAATTTTGAAAGTTATAAAATTTTTGTTCTGTCTTTAAATTTTTTTGCAATATCTAGGGCCCTTTAACCAATGTATATGTTGGAAACAACTAAGTATGAATATGGGAATTTTTCCTTTTTTTGTTTTTTTTAGCTTCTCAAAATTTGAGAGCTTTAAATGTTTTTGCATATAAAATTTTGTACCCTATGTAGGTTTCAGTTTGGTTCAATGTGATGGATCTGTTACAAAAGGTCTGAGCCTGAATGATAGATTAAAAAAAGTTATTTGATTGGATAATTGAGCCTGTATTTTTTTAAGCTCTCGAAATTTCAAGGCTTTTAATTTTTTTTTTAATATGTTACCTTTTTTACCTATCTAGATTTCACTTTGATCTAATGTATGAGCCTCTTTGGAAATGTTTAGCATGCATATGATATTGATAGAACTACTGAAGCTCTATTTTCTAATCTCGCTAAATTATTTGGACTTTAATATCTTGATTTTGATTCAATATGATGTACTTATTGAAAATATTTAAGCATGAATATGATAATGAAAAAAAGTCATATTGATTGAATCATTGAAACTATTTTTTTAATCTCTCCAAATTATTATGACTTTAAATTATATTTTTTATTCTTAAACTTTTATACTCTATCTAGTGCACACTTTGGTCCAATGTCATACGTGTGTCGGAAAGGCTTGAAACACAAATGAAAGATTAAAAATAATTGATTTAGATTGGGTTATTGAAGTAAAATATTTTTTAAGCTCTTTAAATTTTGAGAGCTTTAAATATTTTTAATTTTTAAAATTTTATACTTTATCTAAGAGCCACTTTGGCTTATAAATAGAAAAGAAAAGGCCACCTTAATTGGAAATTGAAGCCAATTATTTTAAATCTCTCAAATTTAAGAGCTTTAAATCAATTTTGCTCTCTATACATTTTACCCTATCCGAAGGTTACCTTGAAGTAGAATAGCTAATTGACCGACTTCACACAAAAACAATGATTCTAATCCTCCGCTGATCGAATGGAAAACAATCCCATTGTTCCCCATTTCCGTGCCAAACTCTTTGCTCATGAAAATATAATGAGAGAGAGAGCGACAAAAGCATAACCAAATCCCCCTGTCATTTATATTTATAGTCGAAGGGCTTAACTCTGAAATGTGTACTTGTAAGATAGACCGGCAACAAAAGATGACAGCGATGGTGGGAGCTAGATTGTTGTGCATGGGTCTTGTTCTATTAGCATTTTTGGAACTTTCTTCAAGCCACAGAATCCTATTGGATAACAAGAATTCGAAGCCAGACGATTTCAGCGTTGGCGGCCAAGGTGGTGGGTCCATCCAGATTGGTGGAAGCCCGTCACCATGGGCACCCGGTGGAGATATGGCTGGTTTTGGTACAGGTGCGGAAGGCAGCGGTTATGGCTATGGCAGTGGAGGAGACATATCTGCAGGTGGTGGTGGACAGGGTTGGACTGGTGGTGGCATTCCTGGGTTAGGATATGGTGGGGATAGTGGCTCTGGTGGCGGTGGAGGCAGTATATCTGCAGGTGGTGGTGGACAGGGTTGGATTGGTGGTGGCACTCCTTGGTTTGCTCCTGGCGTTGGAGGGGCCAGTGGCTCTGGTGGTGGTTCTGCACAATATGGTGGCAGTGGAGGCAGCATATCTGCAGGTGGTGGTGGAAAGGGTTGGATTGGTGGTGGCACTCCTTGGTTTGCTCCTGGCGTTGGCGGGGCCAGTGGCTCTGGTGGTGGTTCTGCACAATATGGTGGCAGTGGAGGCAGCATATCTGCAGGTGGTGGTGGAAAGGGTTGGATTGGTGGTGGCACTCCTTGGTTTGCTCCCGGCGTTGGAGGGGCCAGTGGCTCTGGTGGTGGTTCTGCACAATATGGTGGCAGTGGAGGCAGCATATCTGCAGGTGGTGGTGGAAAGGGTTGGATTGGTGGTGGCACTCCTTGGTTTGCTCCTGGCGTTGGCGGGGCCAGTGGCTCTGGTGGTGGTTCTGCACAATATGGTGGCAGTGGAGGCAGCATATCTGCAGGTGGTGGTGGAAAGGGTTGGATTGGTGGTGGCACTCCTTGGTTTGCTCCCGGCGTTGGAGGGGCCAGTGGCTCTGGTGGTGGTTCTGCACAATATGGTGGCAGTGGAGGCAGCATATCTGCAGGTGGTGGTGGACAAGGTTGGATTGGTGGTGGCACTCCTGGGTTTGCTCCTGGCGGGGCTAGTGGCTCTGGTGGTGGTTCAGCACAATATGGTGGCAGTGGAGGCAGCATATCTGCAGGTGGTGGTGGACAGAGTTGGATTGGTGGTGGCATTCCTGGGTTAGGATCTGGTGGGGGAAGTGGCTCTGGTGGTGGTTCTGCACAATATGGTGGCAGTGGAGGCAGCATATCTGCAGGTGGTGGTGGACAGGGTTGGATCGGTGGTGGCATTCCTGGGTTAGGATCTGGAGGGGCCAGTGGCCCTGGTGGTGGTGCCGGCCAGTGTGATTGCTGTGACAGGCCAAGTTTGCCTTCAAGCGCTAAAACCGCTCCTGTGGAAAATAGTCTTCACAAGCCCAATCTTGGGAATTCTGTGGCAAAGCTCTTTGGTGAGTCAATTCCTAAGACCCTGGACGTGGGAGATAAATATGGTTCTTAAAAAGGATCGCACCATTAAAGCATCCATGTAATGCAAAGTGACATGTTGACACTGTATCTAAGATAAATAAAAAGAGAATAAATTGAGTGTAAAACCTTGACATTCTAGTAATTAATACAATGTGAATAATTTTTTTTCTTCTCCTATCAAAATGCATAAATGATGCACCAAGGTAGAGTAGTACCAAAATAATAATCATTTGCATACTACATCTTTAGTTTGGATTTTGAATAAGAACAAGTCAAACTGACTATTGAGAATAACCAAGTTAACTCTCCATAATTATTGATGCAGCTTGCAATAATCAGCTATCAAAAGCATCAGATTCCACAACTCATCTCATTAGAACCAGTTTTTTATTATCAAATCCAATAGATTACTGTCCCCTTGGCTTGAATCATCAAGTTAGTAACTTGGTCATGAGTCATTTCTGTCTAGTGAGGAAGTTTACTCGCTGGTCTTCAACAAGTGATTGGTACATATTATAATTCTTATTTTTTAATATCTCACATTGGAGATATTCATGTTATAAAAAAACACTTTCTTTTATCTCTTTGCATCATTTTTTGTGTTAATAATTGCATATTTCTTTTATTAGGAAAGTTAGTTTTAGCTAAGGAAGGTGACAAGCTTAAGAAGTATGTTTTCTCAGCACTTGGTAAAGTAAAAACACAACTGAAATATTCGTGTAATATTTTTATCAATAAATTTAATGGAAATAATTCCTTATACATGAGGGATATCTACTACTATAAACAAGAAAATTGATTCTTTTTTTTTTTAGAAAACTCAGACACTGTTGCCCTCATTGTTTGACAATTGGGAAGAGATGGTAGGATGATGCAACGAAGTGTCAGGACCATTTTTAGGACAAAAATATGGCAATATGATGAAGTCATGAAGTTCTGATGACTTGAGTTAGATTAAATGACACTTGGTAATGGTAATGAAGTGAAATCAATTAATTATATAAATCAAAGAAATTATTGTTTATATAAGAATTTATTGGAGGTTAGTCTTATTAAACATTAAAGTCACTAGACCATCATCATCAATTAAGTTATTTATATTTAGTTTTTCAAATTGTTTTTATAATAGTTTCAATGGAAAAGCATCAAGTCCCCCGTCTGTTGACTGAACGGCTGTTAAAGTTACTTAGGCAATTTACAAAATGAGTTTTGGGTGATGATACTTTGTTCTTGTTTCTATGAGAAACTTCCTTTCATGTATGAAATATTTCTTCACTTGGGATCGTAATGCAAAATTCAGAAATTCTTTTTGATGATCGGTCTGCAGCCTAAGAGGCCTTGAAGAATAATAGAATATGCAATATGAAAAGGAATTGAAAATGATATATTAATTTTCAAATAAATAAGTAAAGAAATTGACATAATTTTGAGGAATTTTCGGAGGATCAAAGTGTTGGGTACTTAAAAATCACAACCCTTGGACATCGATTAAACTTCATGGAAGTACCTCACGAAGAAATGGTTTGACATTACAACAACTCATTACAACAACTAGTTTAGTTGGTGAATGATACTAGACTATGGTAGCTCTGATACTAATGGTAACGATCTGATTCTCTGAACATGATATTGTCCACTTTGAGCTCTACCTGGATCTGCACGATTTTACTTTGGATCCAACCCACTTGACCAGGCCCAAAAGGCCTCATGTTGGAGAGGAGCTCCCCTTCTCAAATATCTCCACTCCCCATCTCCATCCCCATCTTGGGTGATGTGGGACTCCTTTCCACACGCCCAAGTAGACTGGGTAGGGGGCGTCACAATAGATGGGTAAAAAAAATATTCTTTGAATATGTAGTCTACCAAAAAATTCTTTAATTGAATTAATCAAATCACCTTTTTAAACTCTTTAGAATAGATTAATTTAATTTTTTATTCTTGAAAATTTATAACCTTTTAGAACATGACTTTTTTAATTAAATTAAAGTGATTTTTTGATAAGTTGCATATTAAAAAAATGATCTTTCCGCTGTATCTATCACTACTCTATTTAGTGGGCCATATACTTGGATGGTCGGTGTGATACACTCTACGCCCTTGTGTGGTGGTTATTTTTCTTTTTGAAAGTAGGTTTCATTCAAACCAGGGGAGAAACCCCTAAAGCATACAAAAGATAGCTCCTATCAAGAGCAAGAAGGAAGAAATCAAAAAGAGCCCACAGCCTGAGCCAGACAAAGAGAATGTAATAGCCCGAATTTTCGAATCAATATATATTTGGCATTTATTGATTTTAAATTGAATTTTGACATGATGGAATACCAAATGGATCAAAAGTTGGGACAAGGGTCCAAGAATGGCCAATTGGGCCACAAATTGGATGAAATCCATTTAATGGGTCAATGAGAAGTAATTGGGTCAAAGATAGTCAATTTGAGTCAAAGTGGGCCCGATCACCATGTGGGACCCAATGGATCAAAATTGGTCCAAACCCTAAGGTAAAGGGGTAGAAAATAATCGGTTGGGCAGTGGGCCCAATGGTGGGCCAATTAATTTAAAAAGGGTGATTTGGAATTAAAACCCCTAAGTTAGTAATGAAATGAAATAATATGACCAAATGGGGCCCACCTCCACCTCACCAATTGAGGTGGCGTGTGGACCAAGGAAAAAGTGGGACCAACCATCATGGTTGACTTGGTCAACCATGGATAAATTTAAGAAGACTAAGGTGGATTAAGGTAAATTAAATTGATTAAAATTATTGTAAAATTATCTAAGTTAAAATCAATGGAATTAAAATAACATGGCCAAGTGGGGCCCACCTCCACCTCATCAAGTGAGGTGGCGGGTGGGGTAGGTATAGGTGGGGACCGTCCACCATGGTTGACTTGGTCAACCATGGGTGGATTTATTAGATAGATAATTTGATGGAATTAAATTGGATAGAAATTAATTAACCTAAGTGAGGACTTAACTTAATTAATTAAGTTGATTAATTAGGGTCAACATAAACAAGTCAAAGAGGACATGGGAGCCATGCTTGGTGGTTGGGTCTCAACCACCACCACCAAGGTCGAGGGAGCCCATACTTTGGTTGGTGGAGACATGATGGAGGGGTATGGTCCAAGTAAGACCAAAGATGAGATGGGTTTTCCATCTCATCCCTCTCATTTCACTCTCCCTCTCTTCACACCCAAAAAACCGTCCCTCCATGTATCAAGAGAAGAAAATAAGAAAATAAGAAGACTTAGAGGAAAAGAAGAGAAGAAAAGGGAAGACCAAGCATTGATCAACCATCACCACCTCAAGATCAAAGGCTAAGATCTTGTTTTCCATCACCTTCCCCTCTCCATCCCTCTCAAACAAACTCACTCAATATTGGCCGATCCTAAGCTTGGAGGGCCACACCATTGATCAAGCTCATCTTGGCCGATCATCAAGAAGAGAAAGAAGGAGAAAGGGCTAAGGAAAGCAAAGAAGAAAGAAGGACCGGAGGAGTCGTCGGTGCGGTAAGAATTTCTTAAACAAGAGTTTATATTTTTAAAGATAAGATATGGAATCCATTTCTTAGACCAAATATGGCCAAAAATGTTGTGGGCCATGGATCTAAGATCCATCAAAAGATAGGATAAGAAATGGATAAAAAAATGGAGGAATGGATTAAGAAATGGATGAAATGGAAGAATGGAATTTTTAATGGAGTTTTTAAGTCTTTATTAAACATAGGAAAATTGGATTTTTATGGTTTAATGGGCCATAGTGTTCGGCCATGTAGCATGGCCGAACCCCATGGTAAATGTAGATGATTTTTAATTAAGGTGTGAAGGTTTAAAATGGTGGAGAATGGTTAATGAAAATTAAGTTTCAAATGGTTAAGAATGGGTGATTTTAAAGGATTGTTAAGATGATAAAATCATGGGGAATGCACATGATTATTATGGCTTCTAAAATGGCATGGAGGAGATAAACCATGAACCATACCATGGCCGAACCCTATGGTAATGATTAATTATTTTAATGAGAATGAAGAGATAGAAAATGATGGAGAAGATGATAGTTTTAAATGGATTACAAAGTGTATGATATAAGTTTTTTTTTTTTAAAGGGCCAAAATGAATGAAGGTTAGTGATTTTAAATGGATTATTTTTTGGGACAAAACATGAGTCTTTGAAAATGGCATCCATAAAGGTGAACCCTATAGTAAGGTTATGGGACTTTTAGGCATGGAAAATAATATGGAGGAATAGGAATTTGAATAGATGAGTAAGTATGGTATGTAGTAATCTTTTGATGGAAATGAAGATTTAGATGGATGATTTAGTCTTCATTTGGAAGTATGTTAAAATGGGTAAATGAAACCAAGAAAAATGGAGAAAGAAACATCATGGGTTCGGCCATGATGTATGGCCGAACCCATGACCCAATTTTGGATCAATTTTAGGCTAAAGTTAATGTATGTATCAATGCTTAGGAGTTTGTTTTAAAGGGCTAAAATGAACGAAGATTAGTAATTTCAAATTGGATTAATTTGGGACAAAACTTAGTCTTTAAAATAACATCCATGAAAGTGAGCCATGAACCATGGGTTCGGCCATGGTACATGGCCGAACCCTATGGTGATGATTTAGTGATTTTTAATGAAGGTAAAAGGAATGGAAAATGATGGAAAGAGATGATAAATTTAAATGGATTTATGAGTAGGTATGTGATGTTTTAAATGAGATGAAAAATGGGATTTTAAATGAATGATTTAATTTCATTTGGTGAAGGTAAAATGGACCCAAGGGAATGGAAATAGGCACCATGGGTTCGGCCATGGCGTATGGCCGAACCCATGACCCATTTGGAGGTCATGATTATGGGCCAATTATTGAATCATATATGGAGTTAGATGATTACAAATTTAATTAAATTAGGTGGCTGTTTTTATGGATGTTAGGTTATGGTCAATGAAACCCTAAAGGATCTAAATTAGGGATGAAGTTTGGACTTAGAAGATACATAAACGAATGGATGATTGAACCATGAGAGAGGAGTGGCAAAAAGGTAAATAAGTGCCACGTTGAAGAACCATGGGTTCGGCCATAGTACATGGCCGAACCCTATGGGGATTAGACATGGAATCGGATATTACGAATGATTAAATGAAATGGATAGATGCTGTGTTTTAGGCTCGCAAATCGGAATTTTTTTAATTGGCCAAAATCGGATTTATGTATGAGTCTAAAACCAATGGATAATGGGCTAAGTTAGGGACTTAATCATGGATGACGTATGGACTAATTCGGTAAATGTAATAAGGTATCGGACGTCGCAAATGGTACGCGATCGGCGACCGGATTATCGAACGGGAAGCGTAACAGAACGCGACACGGTATTCGGTAGGATTCCTACCTTTTTGTAAGCGATGGATATGTGATGGTATTTTAGATTACTTTGATTTGTCTTATGATGGATTTATGATTATGATTTATCTTATGATGAGTTTTAAGTTATGAATCATATGGATTATATTTTAACATTATGCATTATATGGCTATGTATGGTATATCAAAATTATGATTTATCTATATACTACATAGCATAATGCACTACATCTCATGCATGGCATGGGCCGAAAAAAATAAACGAACCGGAGTCCATGCTGCGTCGGGCCGACCGAGAAGCAAACATGGGGATATCTGAGGGGCCATAACCGGAGTCCATGCTCCGTCGGGGCGACCGAGAATCAGACATGGGGATAGCCTGAGGGCTATAACCGGAGTCCATGCTCCGTCGGGGCGACCGAGAGCAAACATGGGGATAATACATTGTATGATCATATGGATGATGGGTGGGACACATGACATAGGCACCCATGGCATAACATTCATCACATGCTTATTTTGTTATATGTTATTTTATCGGTATATGTGTTATCACTAATCCATGTGCTAGCCCTACTCGGAGTCCTACTGGGCGCGTTGACTAACGCCCTACTTCTACCCTAGCTGATGACGCAGGGGATGGCGGAAGCGGTGGACATGACAGGAGCCAAGCTTAGGAGCTTGGGCAGCGCAGTTTTAGCTTATTTACGTTTACATTTTGGAGATGTAATTTTAAAGTAACTTAGCTTGTCGGGTTGTATAAGTTTACATTTCTTACGATGGTTTGGACGTTACTTATGGACGATTACATTTTGTGATATAAATATGAACATAGGGGCATTTTGGTAATTCAATGTTGTATCTTCCGTTCTATAAAAAAAAACCGGTAGGATAGACTCCATTATCATGTTCCGCAATAATTATAATCCGCGAGCTTACTTCCTACGCGTGAACCGTTCTCGTGGACTTAGTTCCGCGCACGCGTGGGGTTGGCCAGTTAAGGGCCGGGCTTTAGAAGATCGGACTCAACTCGCGTCGTGGCGTCCGCGCCCTCTCTCACTCTTCTATTTTTTTTTTTAAAAAAAATAGACTCTGATTTTCGGAAAGCGGGTGAAAAAGGGGCGGGCGTTACAGAGAAAAACAAAGCCCCCGAGGGAGCAAGAAAGATCAGTAGATTAGCAAAAAACTCCAGTACAAAAATTGGATAGTATGGGAACATTTAAACTATTAACCCACTCTTTAACTTAAAAAAATGGGAGTCATCATTTTTTGCAATATACAAGTGTGTTATATTCAAGCGAGTGAGGAGGTTCGTAGTAGCACGAGCGTGAATTTTGAGACGCCACTGACAGGAGGAGGGTGCAGTGATTGTCGAGTGTTCCTTGGTCTTGAAGGAGAATACGGTTAACAAAAATCTTCTTATCCAAGCAGATACAAAGGATATTCTAACAAAAGAACAGAGATTCCCATGGATTACAGAAGTTAGTGGGCGAAGGAAAGACACACGAGTGTGGTTGATTATTTCACTTGCCTCAAAGTTCAAACTCCATTTCCATGGGTTAGTTTTGGATTTCTCCAAGAACACTAAAATACTAAATATTCACCATTTTAACAAGCCCAACTCATGTACTTGGCGAGCTCAATGTTCAAATCATGATTCACAATAGGCGCAAAGTTAGCCCATTTTGAGTCGATTAACAAATTATTAGGCTTTCTATATTGTGTTTGTCTGGGCGAGGCATAGCCATTCAATTAAGCTTTTAAATGAACAATTGTTTGAATACTATACTTGACAAATTCTCAATTAATTTTTGTATTATATTAGTATCAAATGCATTTTTAAAGAATGACTTCTTTTTATATTTGTTAAGGATAGTTAAATTATACTCCGTATATATGTATTTGATATAAATATAGTACACATAGTACATATAATTCGTGAATTATTTAATTATCTCAACTCTTATTTATACTTTTCTTTTTTATATTATATAAAATATAATTCAAATATATTCTATTTTCTCAAGATAATAGATGTAGTTCTAAACATTTAAATATTTAGAAAAGATAAAGAGATATAAGAAGTTGGTAAGTATTTAATTATGCTTTTTATTTTTTTACCCAGCATATGATATGACTAAAACTTAAAAAAAAAATATATCTTTTATAGTTAACACTTTTTTATAGTTGATTTTTCTTTTCTTTTCCTTATAGATTCTTTGGGGCTCTCCCATTTTCTTTGAATGAATTACTTACTCTTTATTACAAAAAAAATTGTAAGTTTAATTAATTTACCCTATGAAATATGCACATTGTGATATTGTAAACACTCATTGCTAACACTATCAATTTTAATTAATTTATTCAATGGATAATTGTTGGAAAGTTATTTTAAGCACAAGTATTAAAACTTTTAACATATTTCGTGGTAGATATTAAAATCAATGTATTTTAAAATAAAAAAGTTGGAGTGATTTAATTGGAAGTAACATTGACCCATCCCCAACTTGCAATATCTGAAGTAGAACAGCTAATGACGGACTTCACACAAAAACCATGATTCCAGTTCTTTGGCATGAAAAATGGAAAATAGTCCCATTGTGTTACAACTGTTTCAACATTTCCGTATCAAACTCTTTCCCATGAAAAATTGATG
Organism: Chimonanthus salicifolius; assembly: GCA_013350335.1. Lineage (NCBI taxonomy): Eukaryota > Viridiplantae > Streptophyta > Magnoliopsida > Laurales > Calycanthaceae > Chimonanthus > Chimonanthus salicifolius. Next base: position 56,262,999 of record CM023539.1, read on the forward strand.
AGAAAGAGAGAGAAGCATATCAAAAGCCCCCATCATGTGTATTATATATATATAGTCGAATGATTCAATTATGAATGTGGAGTTTGTAAGATAAATCTGCAACAAAAGATGGCAAAGATGGTAGGAGGTAGATTGCTATGCATGGGTCTTATTCTGTTATCATTTCTGAATCTCTCTTCCAGCCACAGAATCCTATGGAATAACGAGAAGCCTAAACAAGATTCCTGTGTTGCTGGGCAAGGTGGTGGCGCCTGTCTATTTGGTGGAAGCCCATCACCTATGATACCTGGTGGAGGCATGGGTGATTTTGGCGCGGGCGGTGAAGGCAGTGGCTATGTTCATGGCTATGGCAGTGGAGACCGCACTTCCAGCCGTAGAATCCTACAGGATGACGACGAGCCGAAGCCGCCGGGAAAGCTTAAAGTAGATTTTAGTGTTGGTGGGCAAGGTGGTAAATCCTGTCTATTTGGTGGAAGCCCATCTATGATACCGGTTGGAGGCATGGGTGATTTTGGCGCGGGCGGTGAAGGCAATGGCTATGGCAGTGGAGGCCGCATATCAGCAGGTGGTGGATATTCTATTGCAACTCCTCCAATTGAACCACGCAAAGAAGTTTAAAATTTGTTCCTGAAGTGAAGTACTACATCTACAAAAATAATGTTCGGGTTGACATGGACACTGTATTTGAGAAAAATAGGTGAGAATAAATTGAATGAGAGGCGTATAACCTTGCCATTCGAGTGATAAATAAAGTGTGAATAATTTTATTCTTCACCTAATAATATCCAAAAATGTTAGAACGAATGTATGGTACTATGGTAATACTAAAATAATAAATCATTTAAATTACTGAGTTGGATGGATCATTTCAAATTGATCACGAAGAATTACTAGGTTCGGTCTTGATAAAAAATCATTAATCAAGAGGTTCGAATTAAATAATGATGTCTAAAATGCCAATTCAAACCACTTGTTCGGATTCAGTTTGCACGGGTTGGCCCATATAACTAGCCTGTATTGTTTTAATATTTTGATTAAACGGGACAAAGCCAATTTAGATGAATGATTGATGAAATTGGAATGTCAACTGAAGCCAGAGTTAGTTGGGTTGGTGGATCAGTTCTCCACATTTAGGGCTTTTAAAAGGCTGAGCCCAAAACTTGAAGTTTTGAATAGATCCTTCGAACAAGGTCTGGCCCCACCCACATTGGCCAACTTAAATGGAGTGGGCCCTTAATACTAAGGATGGAACTTTATTTTTTATTTTTATAAAGACTATAATTCTAGAAAAAAATCCATTTAATTATTATTATTCTATAAAACATGTCATGAAAATAAATAGTTTATAATAATTAAATTTTCAAAGTTAAAAATATAAGTTAAAATAATTAGTTCGATTCAAATTTTATTCTTGTCATTATTATTTTGATAAAAATGTGTAGCGTACTGCAAAAGAAAAAATGATCTATGTTCAATTTTAATAAAGATTTTTTAAATAAAAAATATATTTATAGATTGAAAACTAAATATCATCACATATGTGTATTTATATAGCAAAAAAACTACGATATAATAAAAATCATCGTAATTAACTAAATTAAAATATCATATTACGGAATTGTTGACCCTCTAAATTATCCACAGTTCTCTGTTCCCACATCTCTTTCTCCGAGGCATTGTCTGACACTGTTGATAGATGGGTCTCGTCTTTGTCGTCCGATGGCAGTCTATTAGATCTGATAAACCGCTGTGCGGCTTCACACGTGTGCATATATAGACACATTTTCGGGAACATCACTCTAGCTCATGTTCTCTTTCTCCTCTTATCATCTTCACCCATCTCCAAATAACTGTCTTGCATTTACTCTGTCCGATTAACAGTAATTTTATTATAAAAAATATTTTATTCAATTTATAAATATTTTATTATAAATATTAATATAAAATCTCAGTGGTATATTTTAAAATTATAAATTTAATCATAAAATTTCTTTTAATTTTAATCAATTTTTATATGAATTGTCTTTATTATTAGATTATAATATGAAAAAATTGAAACAAATCAGTTTAACTTACTAAATTTCATTTTTAAATTTATAGAATTTTTTTTTTAATTTTTAGTTTTTAGTCCCTAACATAAATATAAATTATAACATTTTATAACAAAATATCAAAATTAATTTTAAAGACACAGAAAGTATCTGTCAATGCAGAGGACTGGAGAAGGTGAAGGACAAATGATCTTAAGTAATATAATTCCAAAGGGTAACCGTAGAGCCTTTCTTGTCCCAACTTCGAAGCCACCGTCGAACAGAGAAATAGAGTAAGATCGAAGAAACCCTCTCTTATCACCTCGATTTTCTCAGAGTCAGTCAAGATAGAGGTCGAGGAAGAGGAAGAGAGAAAGAGTGAAAGGGATTCGATGGTGTATAGAATAGCAGCGGCAATGCCGAAGCCCTCTTTTCCAAGAGCAGAGAAATCCGCAGCCGTAGATATATTCGCCGATCGTACGGATGACGGAACCTTTCGTCGAAGAGGAGATATCATCTTCGTTGTCAATCCCAAGGGTAATCTCACCTTTATTCGATTCCATGCCCTTCTTCTTCTTCCTGCTACGCAGCTTCCTGCTATTTATTGCTTACCGATTAGGATCTTCTTTGTAGGTGCGAATGGTCGAACGGGGAAGGAGTGGAAGAAACTGCTGCCGTACCTCACAGCTCGTCTTGGTAGAGACTGCAACGTTAGTTATCTTCTCTTTCACTGTCTTCAGATTTTTTGCTTCTCCCTGTAGCATTATTCTGCATACACATTTACATAGATGTTGATGTGTGCAATACGATTACTGATTGGAGGAGAATGCAAAACGTATTGCACTCTAGAAACTGAAAACCGAAGGAGAGATAGATGAATAGTAGAGACAAAGTAACGTTTATTGTGCTGTTTGTGCCGAAATATTGGTTACATTTGCTACCCTTAGATGATGCTGGAGGTTGACTTCGAAAGTGAAATGGTTTCATCAATAATTTGAATGCTTCTTGTTATTCATGGATGTCATGAAATAAGCTGATAGCTTGTGGTATTCTCCATGGAAAGCCTAATTCAGGACACTGCTCCTAAAGGCTTTTTACTGATTTGATTGTTAAATGTGATGATTATAAAAGGTCATAATGTGAAATTTAAATGCATCTCGTTATTTCTTTGACAATAACTGTAAAGCTGGATAATGCCATGACAGTAGCCGTAAATTTCAGACAAGTTTTTATGTGAAGAGCAGATCCAATAATTTACCCCCCAACAAAAAAAATCTTCAGTTTCTATGAAACTATTTCAATTTGAATGTTGTCAACTTTACCAATGACAAGAAGTCAAATATGCACAAGCACACATATAAGAGTTTTTATTTTGTACTTTTTTCTTCTAAGAAAAAAAGAAGAAGTAACCAATAACAACAATACTATCGCATTTAGGAACAAAATAAAATATCAGCGCAACTAAGAGACAGAAGGCTGGAGAGTCTAAACCACCATCAATACATGTCCATTCTTCCAACCCCTTTGCTGCTAAACTATCTGGTAAACTATTTGAATCTCTCTTTAAATGAGAGGGAAAAATGCTCCTTCATTTATATAAACTCCTTTGCATCAACTACAACAAAGTCCAACCAACAAAAGAATCTTCTTCTACCGTAACCTTTTTGCTTTACTCAGTGCTTCCATAACTGCAAGGCTTCTAGTTCGATCAGTCCTTTTACTACTAATTTTGCTTCTTCTCTTTCATCTCCTAGTGCTTCTACTGGCTTGTTTGATACACCGTTCATGTTATACCTTTTTTTTTCAAAAATAAATAAATAAAACCTTTTTTTTCTTCTGTCCAATTTCTTAACGTCTTCTAATGACTAATCCAAACCTTAAACTCCTCGCTCATCAATGACATTTTGGTTCTCTGACTTTCATCAACATCACTTCTTTTAAAGCAAGCCTCCTCATCATTGGGGAAAACAGCATTTCTTTTAAAGCAAGCCTTATTTAAGGCACTAGTTTCTTTCCTAAAAACTTTTGTAACACCACAGTAAAAGAGTAACTCATAAAAAAAATTGTCCTATATGGCCATGTTCCTTGCTACTTTATGTTGCGGCCACACACTTATTTCATTTGTTATTTAGCTTTAACAATGGGCTTGCTGATTCTTGGCATGCTTTTTTTATTAAATGACTTCTCTGTACTTTGTTCAGATACATGAATCTTTGACTTCAGGTCCTTGCCATGCCATGGATATAACAAGGGAGGTACACATTTTTCTTGGAAGTATGCTACATTCACCTAGTTTGCATTTCTCCTCATTAAGCAGAATGGTGGAAATGGTGGTTGATATTAACTTCATATTGGTTGTTATGTAGGCCATAAGGGAGGGTGCTGATGCTGTGATAGCAGTTGGAGGTGATGGTACTCTTCATGAGGTGTTAGTTTGCATCTTTTATACTTATCCTTATTTTGTTTTTTCAGTATTGAATCTTATTGTCCTAAGCATTTATTTTTCATTGTTTACCAAAGTTGCAATTGCTGCTTTTAGTAAGATACAGACTTGATGATTTATGATTGCCTCTTTCTGAACTTTCTTTTTCTGAACAGTGAACAAGATCATTGATTTAAAAGAAAATGTATACATAGATTGTTCACAAATGGCAGATCTTTTGTTTTTTTCCCCTTTTTCACAGTGCGACCTCGGTGTCTAGGCTACCTGGTAAATTTTATATGCTTAATGGATCTTGTTGGGCACAGGACATTGCAGTTACGAGTACTAGATACTCATAGAACGTAATTTAACTGAGTTTTTGTCACTCACTACATTTGAACTTAGAGCAGATTTTCTTTCTTTCGTTCTTTTTTCCCCTATGTAAATGACTAGGAGCTAAGAATATAAAGAAATGTTAAACTATTTCAATTAATTATCATGAAAAATAAATTTGAGTAGTTTGATATAAATGTAATATTCATTTCCATTTCCTTGCCTTTTGAAAATCATGTGTGATATCCCCATTGCCTGTATTGGGATTTTCTTTACGTGGATCATGGAGCTCCAGTTTTCACTTGAGCTCCCACGGTGAGTTTGTGTACGCCAATTAGGTCATTCTTCCGTGTCTTGATTACACTTTGGTTTTGCCCTCTTTTGAATGGTGGTACAACTCAAACTGCAAATCTCAGTGGTGTGACAGGGACTACCATCCAGCTGTGCTTCTTTCCACATAATCACTACTCTCATTTGCATAGTTCCATCTTAGACATTAACACTACTCTCATTTGCACAGTAACATTTGAAGCATCATGATATGCTAATATGGGGCTACATTTTATCACATATATCTGTTGATTCTAACAGTGCAACATATGTCCATGATCTTGCCATGTGGACTTTCTACATTTCTGTTGTAAACAAGAACCATTGGAAGCATGCTATAACTTAGAATTCCATTTTGATTTCATGAAACATCATTCCTTTATTAAATAATTTGTCATGTGATTTGTAGGTGGTAAACGGCTTCTTTTGGGCAGGAAAACATGTCCTTTGTCATGATCAAGGTTCTTCACGTACAACTGCACTGGGTGTAAGTTGATATGAGTTCTATTTGGTAACTTTAGAATGACTCTTTGCTATTTTCTTGTTATTACTTAGTGCGAGTTGCCAGTATTTTCTTGTTAATTAATTGTCTTTGTTGCGATGTCTATACTGCTTCATCTCAATAGTCAAATTGAAGATTTATTCTTGATGTCACTCTTTCGCAGCTAATTCCACTAGGAACTGGGTCTGATTTTGCCAGAACATTTCGGTGGTTAGTTTTTCTGTTCATGTCAATTCTGTGGATTCTTGGCCTTTTTTTCCCCTTCCTTGGGCATTGATTATGAGAGCATCTTATTGATTTATTTATCAGGAATAATGACCCTCGTGACGCCATTGAGCGAATTGCTAAAGGTGCATTCACGTTTTTCTTTATGCATGATCTATAGCGGTAGAAGTTCCAATTTAGGAGAAAGGAATTAGATGTTCTTGAACCACAGCAAGTGTATGGTTTTCTGTGGTCCCTTCCTCCCTGGATGTGGCAACATTGTTTGGTGATCCTGACCATGATATGATTGGTTCTATTGTATGGAGGTGGGTCCAGAGTTCATAATATTTTTAAGTTTCTACATCTACAATCCTTGGCCTACAAATAGGAAGTTAAGAATAGAATGCATTGGAGTTGTCTTGGAAATGTGAAAATAATAGTGGTAGTAGCAGTGGTGGTGGTATAGTATCCTTCACTCTGAAGTTTGAGGATCTCCTTTCTCGATATTAGTGATCAGATAAATGGCCAGACGAAAAATGAAAACCATACTTTTAACATGTAGAGAAATGGGTATTACATTAATCCTATTCTCTAATAGCTCATTGTTGTGATTTTTGTCCAACACTTGCCTGACTTACTATTCAATAGTTATCATCTTTAACTATAACGGTTTTGTGCCAAGCAGGGGTTAGATCTCGTATTGATGTTGGAGTTATCAGTGGGGAGAGTGGAGAACCTCATTACTTCATAAATGTTGCTGATATTCATTTGTAAGGCTTCTTATCTTAGAGATTTCACAGACCTCTACCAAGTACTGCATGCTGATTTTGAACATCTCACTGCTTTTACTGTGGAAGTCTGCAGGAGTGCGAAGGCAGGTTACTATGCATCTATGTACAAGAGATTTGGAAACTTATGTTATGTCTTTGGTGCTTTGAGAGCCTTTTTTGGACATAGCAATCGGGACCTTAAGATAAAGGTAAGTGAATTGCATTACTGTAATGATTTTGTCATGTACCGTTATGTATTTTATGGGACATATAGTTACACTTAAATGGAATTAATTTGCTTGTTTGACAGTAGAAAGATGAAAAGTGCTTGCCTTGCCGTTAGACCTGACAAAATTTGACCTAACTTGATTATCCGAACTGACCCCGAGCATTTTAAATGGGAATGGGTTTGAAATTTTGTGACCCGATTTTGAAATAGACCCGAACTGGCTAACCTGTTTAGTAAACAAGTAAATAATGTGTTGAATATTGTTGACTTGAACCCAAAATTGACCCGACCCGACCCATTGCCAAGTCGTCTTGCCATTCCTACTTTCTAATCTAACTTGTTTGGAAAATTTTCGAAAAAGGCACCTCAAATGCATGGTGGAATAGATAAATTATCCATTGTGCCAAAATAATTCAACTCATTGTAGTTTGAATAACATCCAGGTGCACCCTTAGAGCAGAAAGTGTAACAGTCCTTTAATTTCATTTTACATGTGCTACATTCTAGATCAATGGGGGAGAGTGGGAAGTATTCCCTCAAGTAACAGCTCTTTGCATAGGAAATGCTAAATTTTTTGGCGGTGGCATGAAGATAACTCCAACAGCTGATCCTTGCAGTGGAAACTTTCAGGTGTAAAATTTTACCAAGTTAAGCATGTTTTACAGCTTAAACCATGGTTTCACTGTTTGTTTACATCGTGCAAGAAATGTTTCTGCATACATTGAAATTTATATCACACCACTGTTCCAGGTTCTGGTTCTTCAGGACTTCAAATGGTATGACTTCATTCTTAACCTTCACAAGCTTTACAAAGGGACACACCTATCAGTTAAAGGCGTATGCTCAAGAAGGTACTTCAAACTCTTTTGCAGCTAAATGTTTGATTTGATGCTGTAATTAGGATGTGTCTGACCTGAGGCCCTACTGGATTTGATCCAGAAGGTAATGGATCATGGTCCAGTTACAGATGATGGGTCAGGGTCTAGTTCTCCTGATAGAACAGAGCCAAATTCTGTGATGAAGCATCGAACTTGTTCCCGAACATCAAATGCTCATATATCACACATAATATTGTGATGTCTACATGCTATTTTCCATTGTCCCTGACTCGGAACCAACCTGAATTTGATATGGACCCTATGATTGGGACCCGGTCCTGGAGCTGTATCTTTTTTGTGTGTCTGGCTGAACCCATTTTGCTAACAGCCTAGTTCAATCTTCTCATTTACTGTTTGTATTTTTTAATTTATGCTTTTCTTATGGAGTCACAGTTACCAGGATTGGGAAATGTAGTAATCTATGGAAAAAGCATGAAAAATCCTTGATATGGATCAAGTGGCTTTGCAGACAATGGATACAACTAAACTTTGGATTCCTTATTGATTAAGCAGGAAGAAGTCCAATGCCCTTTAATTAAATATCAGTCAGAAAAGCGTTATTTGTCAAAAAGGTCAGGTCACAGTTCCCTGATAAAGAAATTGATGTGTTAAATCATCAGATCAACTCTTCATTTTTCATTATTTGTTATGTGTGATGCAAGTTTCGGAAGTAGGAAGATGGAAACATAGTCATTTCTGAGAAGCAACAGTGACCTCTTTTGTGACACAGTGATACAACTCAAGGGCCTGTGACCTTTTTGGTTGTAACAATAAGCACTTACCAGGGCCAATGGGTAAATAAGATGTTTGAGCTCTAGCACATTTGAGGAAAAGCCCAACAGTATGAAACATCTGGATTGTCAGGCCATGTTTGTATTTTTTTTTTGCCACATGTGATCCAGGGTAACAGTGGTTAAACAGAAGTGCCAATGTGAAATAATGTGAATGAAATTAAATGTATTTTTTATTTGTTAATACATTCTTAGAAGTCTATGAGGTATGAATATATAGTTGCATATAGCATGAATGATCCCATAACCAAGCATTATACACTGTAAATACTAGACTTATCTAAATTAATGAGTTGATGACCTTTATTGCTGTTATTCTTATCATTATTTGAGTTGGCAAGTGCTCATTGTTTCAACCTCAAGGTTGTGGGTTCTAGTCTCATGGCCTTAAGATAGGCAGCCAGCCCATAGAAAAAGGGAACATCTCAAATCCAAATGCATACCAGCAATTCCAGATTGATGGGATAAATGGCATCGATGATGATGATGATTTGAGTTGGCAACATGAATTTTCTTGTTTATCTGCTGCATGGGTTATTGGATTCTAACTAGTAGCTAAGCTGATTCTGTTTTAGATTAGTGACTAAAGTGCAGCTTCTAAATACATAAAGCTAATGGGTGCATGTTTTCTTCTTTCAAAGGACACATTTTCCTTCCCGGAAGCCTTCCACTTATTTTTTTCTTCAAAGGATACAAATGTTTTGTGAATTTTTTTTCGTAATCCAACAACATAATCATATAGAGGTGATTCCTCTGGTTGATAAGAACACTCTAAGCTCAGTTGCAGATATGACCTCATGTAGAGTTAGATTAGAGTATATGATTCTCCAGTGTGCCCCTGGGTTAATCTTGCATTGGCGTTCCTGTTTTTGAGGTTTTCTCTGGTCAGCCCCCGAGATTCAACCATTTGCTTAGGCCATGCAATCTTTTGAGGTGGGGGTATTGGTCATACTTCGGTTACAGTATTAGAATAAAACTCAAGAATAGAACTAAAAAACCTAACTCCAAATGGACGAGATAAATGACTTTGATAATGATGATGATGTGTGTTTTTATTGTGTCCAATGGCTGTACTCTGTTCAGTCATCCTGCATTAGAGATGGTTAGAGCACATGCAAATTGCCATTGGGCTAGACTCTATTTTGCTGACTTTAGATGGTTTTCATCATGCAAATGCCATTGGGCTGGGCCATAGGTGATCTGTAATAAACAATTCATATATAGCATTCCATCATGCAAGAAGGCTGCCCTGGAAAACACCATGGTGGCTACATCATATTTTTTTTTGAGAGATACTGGCTACATCATATTTTGGGTATGTGCAGCCTCATCTGAATCAATTGATGTTTCGATGCTTATCTATTGCTTTTGCAACAACTTTCTAATTAAGAATGCTTTTGCAGTGTACATTCTATTGAAGTGGAGGAAGTCTTATGCAGTGACGACATCTACGTCCAGTCAGATGGTGAGCATTTAGGATTTCTACCCAGAAGCTTTTCTATTTTACCTGGTGTAATTGAGATGATCTGTTAAATTTAACTCTTTTAACATTTTTAATTTTTTTATGTACATCATCCTCTTTTAATTTTACATTATTGAACATGCTAAAATTTTACATCAATGGATTGGAAGCAACCTATTTGGCCTTTTCATGTGGCATATGCTGTGAAGCTGGGCTCACCCATAGCCAGTAGGCAACTGATGTTATGGATGATCCCCAGTTTATGAAGTCTTTATTGTCTCAGGTATTTACAGGGCCAGCTCTGGCTTTAGGCCAACTAGGCCGCAGCCTAGGGCCCCCTAATGTGACCAATGGGCTGTAGAACCCTCACTAATGCACCGCTCTCAGGGTCTAGGCCCCCCACCAATGCACTGTATCTAGGGCCCCTTGGGTATTTATTGTGTGAACCCTCGTAGAAATTGCCTGGAACTTTACCTTTGTACTGCGGACAGCTTTGGTGTCTTCAGGCCCATGTTTAGATCACCAGTTTGAGCATGGGATCTTTTTTATGGATGACAGAGCTGAATGACTCAGCCTGATTAACTCAACTCGTTCCTCTTTTTTATGTCTTTTAATAGGATTACACTCTGTTTAAAAGAGAGACCATAACGAGCTTCCTAAAAATAAAATCGCCCCCAAAAAACTCGTCCCAGTCCATTCAAACAAGAATCTTATGGGCAGGTCTCTTGATCTTCAGCATATATCTGACTCATTTAAGATTTTCTTGTTTACTCTTTCATAAGAAAAAAAATTAGACATTTTATAGGAAATTTGTGGAAGGATTTTCATTATGAGATTTTTAAATTTTTTATTCCAGACTAAATACAGTGATAGGAATTGATTAGTTCTGAATTAATTTCCGTTCCTATCAATTTTTAAGGAAAGGTTCAGCAACATATCTCCATTATTCTAACTTTAAAGTGAGCAAACAGATTATCTAAATAACACGTGAAGTTTTACTTCTATAAACTAAGTGGACCCAAATTGGATTAAAATCATTTTTGTAAAAATAATATTTATGCAAACATTTGCAAAACCCTGACCATATCCATGATTTGATCCAACTTGTCCGTAGTTGATCATTTCGGACTCCTTTTACAAAACCCAAACTGGATCAGAGGGGATAATCTGACGTTTTTTTGTTGAAGGGCAAACCTGTGGGACTCAATTAATATTAAATTTTATTTGTTATTTTTTTAAAAAAAAAAAAACTTAGGTCTTTTCATTTATAATTTTCACTTGACGCACCTTCATCGTTGAATTAAATATAAAAAGTCAAAATATTTATAAACATGATTCAATAGATCTTGTTTTTGACAGAACAGTAGATCTCATTACAATCTATTTGTTCATATAATTTTTTTATTATAAAATAAAGCCCACTATCTAATATAACTCATCAAAACTTCCAAACTTTTCAACTCGAACATCAGTCAGACTAGCCCTTTGTCGAATGAATCCCATAGGCATCGCCTTGTGCTCTTATTTTCCAATTTGTTACGTTTCTTTCCAACCAAGAATTATGTTTACCTCCATTTTCATCTTCTTACTGGCCTTTGTTACTAGGACTATTATGGGCCGAGTTCAGATTGGACCTTCGTTTGCTCAAATTTGAACAAATATAAATTCTCAAATCTTGCATGCGTGTAGACTATTTCGTTTTCTTAGGCTAAAATCTAAGTTCATCTCTTTGGATAGTTGAAAAGCCCTTGCCCACTTGTTGGAGCTTGTTTGAGATTCATTTATTTATACAAAAATGAAATATAAAAGTGCCTCTCCCGCCTTATTTTAATTATAATGACTGGTGTTATCTCAAAACACTAGAACAATTGTTCTTTATCTGTAAAGATTGAGAACACACCATCTCCATTGGTATAACACTAACCTACTCCAGAAGATACCCAAAGTCCCAAACACATGATTACATCTCAATCAGTAACATACTTAGCTTGTCTAAGCATTGTTCCTTTTGACAATGCAAGCAATTAAAGGATTCTTCATAACCCAAGTGAATATCTGCTTCTCAGTCAGGTCTACTTCTCCTCCATCCACTACCTTCCATTCAAATTCTCTCACCAGATTAGCCACAAAGTATTCAAGATGAAGCATTGCGAGGCCAATCCCTGGACATATTCTTCTCCCTGCCCCAAATGGTATCATCTTTATCTCCTTGCTCCCAGTTATGTCCATCTCCTCCCCTCTCCCACCCAAGAACCGCTCTGGCCGGAATTCCATCGGATCCTGCCATATGTCTCCATCCCAACCCATATCTGCCACCATGAAATTCACAACTGTGTTCTTCGGTATCACATATCCTTCAAAGACCATGTCCTCTGACACCGCACGGGGCAGCGCAAAGTGGAATGGTGGGTGTTGCCTCAGTGTTTCCATGATCACTGCCTTTAGATATGGCATCTTCTTTGTATCGTCTTCTCTGATGTACTCTTCTCTTCCACCGACAACTTGAGCGATCTCTTCCGCTAGCTTTAACTGTACTTCCTTGTGCTTAATCAAGCTTGCCATGATCCACTGCAGCGTCGTCGATGTTGTGTGGCTTCCTGCACTGAGGAACTCCCAGCACAGAGTCACCATCTCTCCTTCGGTGAGCCTTCGCCCACCTTCCTCTGGGAGTTGGAGAGTGAGGAGAGAATCAACATATGAAAAGGGCAAGCTCCCATCATCCTGCACCTCATTCTGTCGATCCTTGCGAGCTCTGATCAGAGGGATGAAGAGTTCTTCTTGCCTGTGACGTATCGATAAGAGGTCGTTCCATTGCTTTCGAAGTATAACCTTCCCAATCTTTGGAAAGACGTTAAAGACACCAAACCCGGTGGAACTCAAAACCAAACGCCATTGTGTAGCTCTAATTTCTTTCACAATGCCATCATCGAGTTTCTGACCAAAGCACATGAGCAACATCATGGAGAAAATAGCTTGCTGGAAGCAATCAAGGACGTGGATGGGTTCGCTGGTTTGAGTATGGGATCTGAGCCGCTGGATGAGGAGGTTAAGGGCCCATTTACGGACATCAGCGTAGGATTTGATTCGAGAAGGATCGAGAGCTTCAGATGCGAGGTTCCTGCGCAGGACGCGCCAGACTGGGCCGTAGGCACTCGAGATGATGCTGTGTTGGTTGCTATGTATGATCCGGGCGGCTTCGTGAGGTAGGGGGCGATCGGAGAAGACCGAACCTTTCTCTATGAGGGCACGGTGGGCTATGGCCCCTGAAGTTATGAAGATGGTGGGATTTGGACCAATATAGAGGGTGATGATAGGGCCATACTTGGTGCAAAGCTGGCGAACGGCATGCTCAAGTTGGATGGTGGTCTTGCCAAGCAATTGGATGTTGCCCAAGAGGGGCAATGCTGGTGGGCCTGGAGGGAGCTTTGCCTTGTTGTTTGAGAAAAGGAATATAAGAGCTCCAAAGAGGGAGATGGAAATGGAGATGGAGAGGAGGAAGAAGAAGGTGATGGCCATGGAGAATGGTGGTGGTGATTCAAGGCTTGCCTTCGTATTTGTTTCGGAGTATATAAGAGCTGCATGCTTGAATATGGAGCCACGTGGCATTCTATTTGCATGCCTATGGAAAAAGCAGAGGAGAATCCGGTTTGCGTTACACACTGCCGTTTCAAGTTGGCTTTAAAGCCAAGTGCCGTTTCATAGCTTTTCTTGACTGTAGCTGACTATAAAACAAAGCCACGTATCATGTACAATGTCCTCGGACGAAGGAAACTAATTCATCACTTTGACTTTATTATTGATTATCAAAATTATTTGTATTAAATATTTAATTATTTATCAAATCTTTTTCTTCTCTCTTATTGGCCCATCACATGCACTCAATAAGAATAATTGTAAAAATAATTAATAGTGGATTTTCTAATATATATATATATATATATATATATACACATCATCTGCTGCTTAGGATTAATTAGAAAATTTTATTATTCAACTAAAATAGATATTGAGAGGTAGGGAGGAGAATAAATTTAGTTTTAACTCAAATATAAATTTAATGTTTAAAAGATCAATCTAATTTTAGCATAGGAAGATCTTAAAAAAGTCAAAGTATTTTTTAAATGATGTCATTTTCATGCTTAGACCACAGCCATGACCCATCATATTGATCCAAAGTGAACCCATATATGGTGGCTTTTAATTTTAAAAATAATTTTAATTCTTCAAATTTGAGGAGGTAAAAAAAATAAGACAAGAAATCAAAATAAAGTAAAAGTGCATCCCCATATGGTGTAAAAATATAAATAGCATGTGTTGTCGAATTGAATATTTGGCGGCCATGTTATCCCTCACGGCTCTCATGTGGCATGTTTGGACTGAGCGCAATGCTAGGATCTTCAAAAACTCCTCTAGCAGTCATGACCAGCTCTATCTTAGGATTGTTCAAGACATCAGGAACCGTATTTTCTTCCTCTGCTCGAATGCTGATCTTCTTAAAGTAAGGGACTCTTTCTCTGCATCGTGGGACCTGCCTCCTCCTCTTCCTACCCCCCCCCCCCCCCCCCCAAACCCCCCGACCCTCCAAGATCCCTTTTGTCTGATCGAGGATACCTTCTTATTTCTCATTTTGATTTTTATAGTCCCAAGCTGGGAGCACTTTACATCTGTAGGGACCATGATTTATCTGGTGTTACTTGCATTCCTACTATTGGGCCTGATGTGAATTTGTCTTTCTTAACCTTTGCCCAAAAAATTTTGTTGTTTCTTTCCCAAATGGGTCACCCGATCCATCAGTTGCTCCTTTGCTCGGACTTGGCCAACCTAATCAACCAGCCCAATACCAACTTTTGGACCCTTCTCTGCCATCTTCGTGCCATTAGGAAACTTCTCAATTGTTTTGGCCCTGATGGCCCGTAGATAGTTTGTCTTGGAAATACAAAAATTTATCATTTGTTTGCCTCCCATTCTGTTAGGGGCACTGGTATTTTCAATCTTCTGTCCTTTCAGTCTTGATTGGACCTGTTTTGAGTTTAACCTGTTTTTATGGTTTTCTCTTTTGGTGCCCAATCTGGGCTCATTTTGTCTTTGGACCAATTGGGTTCTTATTTTTTGCCTGGCCCGGGCTGTGGGCTTATAGTGTATTTTCCCCATTTGGGCTTTTTTCTTTTTATTCTTGAATGAAATACTTACCCATCATTCAAAAATAAAAATATAAATGTTAAAAATTAATGCCAATATTAGTTTATCTTCACCTCGTCTACATAATTTTTTTATTTTATATTTACAATTTCATCGTTGGGGTAACTATTTGTTTTGCCATTTAACGCCACGACAATATTGTAGTTATGGTGGTATTAAGTGGTACCAAATTTAAATCAAATCATCTTTCCCCCAAACGAGTAATTCATTCACTATTAATAAAATGGGAGACTAGATGTTAGGTCACTTGGTTTCACCCCGTCTGATGTGAAATGTCTTGGATTCAAGTCTCATTTAATACAAAAAGGTCATTCTCCATACTATTATCCAATGTATATGGATACAAAAAATTATACATGCTTCAAAAATTAATGAGGAACTCAAGAGGCCTGGACATCTTGGTCTCAAAAAAAATCTTACTTGGTGCCAATGTTCTTCCTTAGTGTAGGATCAAAGATGGTAAACATTTACAAATGACATCAACTGCATCACTTGAATTGAAGCAAAAGGGATAATGCAGTCTCAGTGGCCCGCATTTGCGTGAGTAGGAACACCAATAAATAGCTCTTCCCTTGCTCAGTTAGAAATCTCACTTGCACTCAATTTTTATCGACCCCGGAAAGAACAGAAAATTTCAGCTGATATTTCAGTTATATTAGCTATATCAGCCAAAAAATTTAATTGAACAAAATTACTGAAATTTTAAAAAACTGATCAAAATTTATTAAAACATCAATTACCTCTAAGAAAATAAATAAAACATAAATAAATAGCATTCTCTATCGTAGTTTTGAATAATTGATATGACCTGATAGTCAACAAACCATCTGAGATGCGGGAGATCTCGGATTCAAATCACTCAACACAAAAGTCCACTCTCCATAATATTACTCAATGTGTATGGATAAAGAAGTTTACATATACTCTAAATATTACAGGTGCCCTAAGAAGCCTGGACACTTAAAATCATGCTGTATATAAGTTTTCCAATGTTCTGATTTTTTATTCTTTTTCAGACTATTTGCCATTTAGATATCCGCATATCAGCCGCTACAAACATTCAAATGATTAATAGTTTCTAGTGAAATACCTCACTGTTTTTGCATCACCAACATGCAGTAGAACTCTCCAGCCTGCAGCTACATGGATCACTATGAGTGGAAGCTGGAGAGGATGAAAGGCGGTCTCTACTGTACAAGAGTACCAAACTGATTGTAGTGTTACCTATCCTAACATTGTATTCTGATGACCAAAAGTGTCATCAGCAACTCTCCGCCTCTTCCAACAAGCATCGCAGTCACAATCCACTCCTGAAACTCAACATGGGGATCAAACTTCATAGTACAAAGCTGACTCCCAGTAAGATGAAACGTCCATGTTGCCACATCAAAACTTACCAATTCAATGCAAAATGACTTTTGGGGGAGATTATGAATCCCTCCAATGCGTAGAACTTCTCTACTATGGAGAGAATATTTAAGTAAAAGAGAACTGCCCCTACAAACAGAGAGAGAGAGAGAGAGAGAGAGAGAGAGCAGCAACACACCCATTGCCATTTCAGTAGTATACATATACAATACATATTCGTTTTTGGCAGAGGACCATTCTTACACACCTTATAATATCCAGAGGTTGTCCACCAACAGGTTGCAAACCTCAGGAGTAAGTCACTAACACACACCCCAATACCCAGATAACACATGCTACAAAACAGTGAAAAGGAACTACCATCTTCTTTAGAATCACCACACAACCTGCCCTTCAAAGTTACTCCCTTTCTTTAGGTCAGATGCTCTCAGGTTACAAAGCAAAGAATCACGTCCAGCCAGAACAATCTGGAAGAAACCGTCCACATCCTTGGACAGCAGATCTAACCCTTCTGAAAGACCCTTCGAGCTGTCACCCAAGCTTAAAATAGATTTCTGCAACATATCTGCTTCTTTGTTGCCATCACCATTAGTCATTGCATATACTTTCTCAACTTCCCTATGGACTACTTCCAATTCTTTCAATATTATATGAGTACCATTGGAAGACAATCTCCGAATCTCTCCATTCACACTCTCTTGCAAATCTGTCAAGGCCCCAGACCACAGGAATGTATCAGAAACATGCAAATCTTTCAGTGGCTTTGCAGAACCAGAGAAGGCAGCTGTAAAGACAGAGCAAATAAATATAGTATTCACCATGACACCATACATAGCCCGCATCAGTACCTTTCCTTTTGCTGAGTTCTTAACCTTCACCAGCGAAAGAGATCCAACAAGTCCATGTAATGCAAAAGTACAGTTCTCAAGCTTTTGACTCTTCAAACTGATCTGCTTTGTCCAATCATGAAGGCTAGACGAAGCCCGCATTAGCTGCTCTGATGATGTGAAATCACTCGAGTCTAAAACGTGTAGGGCATATTGAAGCAAAAGTTGACATTGATTGAGTCGAGACAGCTCCGAAGTATAAGCAATGCATATGTCAAGCAACTTCATACTGTTGTCCAAGTACAACTGGATCCATTTCTCATCCCAATCAGATACAGGGAACTCGAGCTCCGTAATTAAAGTTTTTATGCTTGTATGTGTTTCACATAGAGACTCCATTGCTAGCTTCATCCACGACAAGCTTAAGACATTGGATTTATCTGTCACTTTAAGCCTTTTTAGACTTTCTGCCAGTGTCTCCTCAAAGGAATTCAGAAGGGTGAGAAGCTTTTGGGAAACATATGATCCTTTGGAAAGGATTATGCGGAAGGGGTTTCCAAATGGGAAAAAGGGCCTCTGCCCATCATGTGGACGACTCATTTTGAAGTAACTGCCTTCACAAAAATAGTTTTCTTTAGCATGATGATGAGTCCAAACAAATGTCTAATGAAAGATAATCTCGTTCATAATATGTAATTTCAAATAAATTCATATGTATCAACAAAATTTCCAGGTGTGATACAGAGTAGCAGAAGATCTCTACACTAACAATTATTTCGTTCTCAGGGGTGATAAGAAGTGCAACAACCAAGATCATTCAAAGCCGGCAATGGCATATTTGTAGCCCATAGTCCATTACAGTCCAATCTTGATTAGGTGATGGTGTCCATCATCCTCATCACCATAACAGCCATTTACCCCATCAAATTGGAATATTGGATGATATGTTTATACATAAGTAGATCTTGCCATAGAGAAACCCTTTTTCTCCATTGACACCTCTTCCTCACCACTTCTCCACCATTCTCCTTCCCAACAGTAGCTCCCAATGATCACCTCCTCTGTCCTCACTAATGGTCAACGGCACTCTTCTCCCCTATTTCTCAATTTTCCCCTATTGACTTCTGCTATTCTACTCAGATTTATAAAAACCATGTCGTCTTCACTTCATATTGGGTTTGTTTACAGTCTCCCGCTTACATGCCAAAGAGATATCAAAGAAACAATTGACATGCTTCCTTAGTGCCTCAAGAAGAGTTCCCATCAATTTTCGCTTGAGGCTTTACATGGTTGGGTGGAATATGCAATAAAGGGTAATTCGTAAATACCTCCCTATATTTTGCCTTTATTGCAAAAGCCACCTCTATGGTTTCAATAATTACAAAAGCTACCCTTATCTTTTCTACTCAATTGCAAACACTCCCTTCTAATATAATAAATGTCCAAAGTACCATTACTAATTAAAGAATTGCAATAACAAATCTCCTTAGTGAGACGTACTTTTTAAACAACTTATAAAAAATAATTAGACTAACATGGTTGGGAAATGTGTGGAACACCACATGGAAAAGAGGAAGGTGATGTTTCACATACATCCAATCATATTAACTATGTAATAGTGATTGTAGAAAAATTGACTTTAATAAGCCTTGTATCGGTTTATGTACATTTTATTAGTTAGTATGGTAGAATACCTTGCTAAAACTATTTTATTATTGTAGCTCTTTAAATATTAAGGGCAATTTGAAAATATAAGGTGCTAAAGAGGGGAAGTTTGCAATTGATGCAAAAGATGGGGTAGGTTTTGCAATTATTGAAACCATAAGCGTAGCTTTTGAAATTGAGACAAAAGATGGGGGTCTTTGCAAATTACCCTGCTAATGATATGGATATGGAGGTGTGAAGTTTCATCCCCAAACAATCATCTCAGTATTATAGCTCATCGATTTTTCACAGCCCATCTTAATGAATCTAGAGTGATGTAATCAATGAGTCTTCATAGTCCCCTCCTATCCATGTAGACCCCTACAAATTGTACTGAACCACATGAGGCCCAGCCCAGACGGACAGTAAGTCGTCCTACGGAATTTAGCTGCCTCAGTTTCCTCAAAACTTTTCACCATCTTAAATGAAATTTCTTGCTATTTGTTATCTTTTTTTTGGAGAGAGAATAATTCAGATCAGATATAAATAAAACAACTTTCCACGGCTCTGTTGGATGCATGGAAAAATAACTTCCTTGGAAAACAACCAATTTTTAACAAAAATTAAAATGGATTCTAAACCTTTTCTTTTGTTTGTTAAAAAAATATCTATTTCCAGGAAAGGAATTTCCTTTCCATCCATCCAAGCAGAGGCTATAGGTTAAAGTCAAATATACCCATTACATACAGATCTGATATCGCCCATAGAAAGCAGCGAAATCAGATCCTTCATCACATATGAATCAACGTTTAAAAGCAAGAACTGAATAGAATTCACGAAAAAAAAAAAACACAACAATGAAAAGGGGCTTCCAACAGAAACCAAAGACTCAAATTTTGTTACAAATTCAGAGGCATTTAATTGCATGCAAGGGATAGAGGAATTCAAAGAAGAGAATCGAATGGAAGAGAGAATTTCGTACCTTAGAAACGAAGATCGAAGAAGTAGGTATTATCGCACAAGAACTTCGCTTTGTGCAAGACGGAAAACCTAGCTTCTGATTTTTGAGGAGCTGGAGCCTGGATGTATGCCTTCTCCAATGTGTTGACCTAGTTTAAGATCGTCTGTGGCAAATACTACATGATGTCTATTTTTTATTTTAGAATTTTACGCCTGACAAATTTGAACGTCACGACAAGGGGAATTAATTTCTGCATCGTTACTTTTTCTTCAATTTAAATTAGTGATATTATGAGAAATTTTTATTTTATTTTAATGTGAAAAAAAACAAAAAAATTATATCACCTAATTTTCTGTGCAAGAGAAAGTATTATTCTCGACTCAATTCTCCACTATAAGTATTATAATAAAAATAAATACTTTATAGGTCTATAAATTCCAAAGCTTGGACTATATTAAATCTTTTACCATCTCATTTAAAATCATATGATAGCTGAGTAATTTTTAAATATCTTTATTTTATTTAATTTATATTTATAAATATATTAAGATTGAATGAGTAAATCTATTTACTAATAGTTATTACATATATTTTTTTTATTTTGCTAACGTAACAAATTTAAGTTACTCTTATATGGCATTCTAGGAAGATTGGATTATCCATTTTCTATGTAATTGAGTGTGATGAATAGAAAATTTCATAGATGATGTAATTTAAGAAGAATTCCTTCATCCAAACATCTAACTTTGTAAGATGATATATGAAAAATAAACAGTTTTGTAGTAATTAATTTTTTAAAATTTAAAATCACAAAGTTATTATGGTTGATATACTTAAATTTTACACAATCAATATTTTTGTTATTCTCTAAATATTTTAAAAGAAATATAATAAAATGGCATGCCACGACCTATTTCTTAATCACAAAGATCTGATCATATCAGGCATATTCTTTCATTTGTAAGACCAGCAACGGTCATGATTTACAAGGACTTCAACGTGAGAAAATGGGCAATGAAATGGATGATTCTACACGCTCACGCAATGTAATCTCCCATGATACGTAGATTGAAATTTTTAATCTTAACAAATTAGAGGTTACCAAACACACAAGGTAAGAGAAGATTTTTTTTATATATTTAGAGGGCCATCACCTGGATCTTAAATATAAGAACAAAAATTCATTATATTTTATGAATTACTTCTTTAATATTGGTACACGGCATTTGATGCAGGCCAAGCAACAGTTTAAGATTTAAATCTGAGATTTTACATCGAATCACGAGTTTTAATGAAAACACTCATAGACCACTCTTAAGAAAGATGAAGGTGGGAGACTAATTTTAATGGGACGGTTGACGAAATCAACTTCATTAAAGAAGTTAGACGTTTTAAAACTTGTAAAAATGAGGAATTGAGGGTTGCCGTGATTAGCATACCTATAATCCAATTCAACTCAAACTCAGAACAAACGCGAATAACCTTTTGAAGAATTAGTTTATATATGGACTTTAACGAACACAATTATAAACTCAAAATCAATATGAGAAAGCATTAGCTTTTGATAAATTCTTCTGAAAAAAAAAAGTTCTCTCTTTAAATCTTGGCCTAAAATGTATATTTATAGGCCTTATTACAATTATTAAAAAAAAGAAATAAAACAACTAAAGAAATTAAAATAACTTTTTTCTAAAATACCCACTACATCCTCTATCTTATTTCATTCGTTGGCTTCATCCAAATCAAGCTCAATCCTTTCTTTTCTTTTTGATAAATGCTTGCTGCCCTTTTAGATTTGCAATCGTTTTCTCTCTTTATTCTTCTCCATTTCTTTACTGTAAAACACGACAGCAACTTCCTCTTTAATCGCTTGTCTGAATGGGTATTTTTGCGGGCCTCTTTCTCCTTTTTAGGATTTCTCTACCCTTTCGGTTTCAGTCGGGATTTCCTCTCTATCTTCTTTTGAATTTTTCTTGTTCGCACAGCACCGTCCATATCTCGGCCTTCCCTTTTTCATTGATTTTCTTGCTGCTTTGATTCGTTTGTTTGAACGGTGGGATTGAGACCGTGTGGAACCCACAAGTGAGTGGCTTTGCAGGCACCATGGTATAGTGAGTGGGGCCTGCGTGAGTGTGAATCAGCGATAGGCCCAAACAGTTGAAGGTGGGCTTCAATGGACTGTGCCTTTGGCCCACGCTTTTCTCCGTCCGTCCGCCTATAGATTTGCAGGGCCATGTCATCAACCCGGTCCAATTGGGTTAGGTCGTTTTTTATTGGGCCTACTTCGACTTCATTGGATTCGATGCCTAGATCAATATTTTTATTGAAGCGTTATTAGTATAATACCAGAGGTGCAACTTGGAGTAGCTTTAACTTAAGCTTGCATGAGAAAAATAAATCAGGTTTGGATTAATTCAAGCTCAAATTGAACATATTTTGGACTCAAAGCATCAGGTAAGAATAAAGATTTGGATTGGGTCGAGCTTAATATTGAGTCTTTGATTGGAAAGTTAAAATTTTAAAATCAATTTTTAAAATTTATTTTATTTAATTGAATATATATATGGTGAAAGGATGAAAGGTTAGTTGATGAGAAGTATCAAGTGCTTATTTGAGTGTTTTTGTTACAATGCATGAACGAACTGAAGGAAGGGCAGATAACAACAACTTTGAGGCACTAATGGAATCCGATGAGATTAGAAATTAAAATGGAGCAACTGATATAAACATATAAAGAATGTGTAACAGCCCGGTCCATAAAAAAGGGCTTGGGGCTCGGCCCAGCAAGATACTGTCCGCTTTGGGCCCACACACGAGCAAAGGTGCACACGGGCGAGCCCGCATGATTTTTGGATTGGACCCGGCCCAAATCCGGGTCCAAAACGCTTCATGCTGGTTTGAGGGAGCAAGGCTACTTATAAACCCTTTCTCAAACTCCTCAACTTCCGATGTAGGACTTTCTATAACTCCCACCCACTGCTGGGCTGTCGAATCCTACCAGCCCACTCTGCTAGCCCGTCTGACAGGGCCCAGTTTCACTTGGATCAGCCTATTTAGGGCCTGGCCTCTGGCTCATGGGTCAGGATATCACAATTCACCCCCTAAAGCCCAGAGCCGCCCTCGGCTCGACCCAATGAACCCAGTGGAAGGCAGTAAGCCCACACAGTCTGAGTGTAGAACTCGGAGCTCTGATACCATTTGTAACAGCCCAGTCCATAAAAAAGGGCTTGGGGCTCGGCCCAACAAGATATTGTCTGCTTTGGACCCACACGCGCAACACGTGCATACGCATGAGCCCGCATGGTTTTGGATAGGATCCAACCCAAATCCGGGTCCAAAACGTGTCATGCTGGTTTGAGGGAGCAAGGCTACTTATAAATCCCCTCTCAAACTCCTCAACTTCCGATGTGGGACTTTACACAACTCCCACTCACTGCTGGGCTGTCGGATTCGACTAGCCCACTGTGCTCGCCCGTCCGACAGGGCCCAGTTTCACTTGGATCAGCCTATCTAGGGCCTGGCTTCTGGCTCATGGGTCAGAATATCACAAAAAGGGTGTCCATTCTAACACGGATATTATCTTTTATGAGACACGGATTTTTCGAATTTTCCACTTTGCCCTTGTAGAAATCAGTTAATTTTTCAGTGAATCGGCTCACCTGTCTGGTGCACCGATGAGTGAACCAATTCACTTGGAAATGGAAAGAATCCAGTTCGGTGCACCGATTCACTGGAAAATAAACTGATTTCTACAGATAGATGGAGGGCAAAATGGAAAGTTCACTAAAACCTTTACCTCCTAAAAGATAATGCTCGTGTTAGGATGAGCACCCTAAAAAAAGAGATTATAAATGCATGATTTTAGACTGTAGCAAAGGATGGAAAAATGAATTTGAGAATTTGCAACCTGTTGTAGTAACTAGTAAGCTCTGTTGGGAATTGGAGGCTGGATTTGGAAATTTTACCAATCTTGGAATTTCATCTTTCTTCTATTTAATTTGATTCGAATGTTTTATTTTTCTTTCTTCTCTCTTATCAATTGATTTTTGTTAATATTAAAGAATAAAAATAAAGTAGGGAAACACCCAATGTGTTTAGGTAGTGCCCTAATATATAAAGTTCCTTATCTTTAATTTTGAAAGGTCCTTGTCTATCCTACTTGGCATATTAAGCGACAACTCCACTCGAGAATATGGTCATTCCCTTTTGAAGGCATGAGTAAAAATGGGTGACAACGCATTTTTTTATCACAATTTGAATATTACCAATTTCTATATTTTTCAATCCAAAACTCTAACCCTTTTTCTCTGAAAATCTTTAAATTCCTACTCAAATATTGTCTAAATCAATTCCAGCAATTTGCATGGTACCTATATTTTGGTCTTGCTGTTTGAGAAATGTACTCATTTCATTGTCAGTTACCCATTTCAGCATTTTATTGTGATAGTATTTTTTGTGGAGAATATCTGCAACTGACTGCGTTTGGAATGGGGTAATGGAATTACCCCAATCCATGGACTGCATTTGGATTGGGACAATGGGATTACTCTTATTTGATAATTTAAAAATTATTGTAAGTGAAGGTAAAAATTAAAAAAATCATCCCTCTCGTCACTTTTTTTGAATGCCCATTGAAGCTTGAGATATTTAAAGGTGACCCTAAGCTTAAAGATGACCTCGGATGAGGGGTGACTTTGGTAAAATTACCCTTCATCCAAATGCTGTCACTTAATTGCCTTTTGATTTTGATTGACCTTTCCAACCTTACCAATATTTAAATACTTGGTTGATGTTTCTTCCTTAGACAGAGGCTCTCAGTTGCAAAAGATGTGAATCTTCTTTATATGTTTTTAATAGAGAAATTACAACGTGTTTGGTTGCTGGTTCTTCAATTGTTACAAGGGTGACTGCAGATTTACATCATTTCCAATGTCCCATATTGTCTTCTACGCCCATATCTCTACCTGCATCGCTTGCTTATTCTTAGTGCTTACAAGTTTTTGGTTATGTTTGTTGATTTGATAATGGAGAACCAAATTCAATCTAGTGCCTGTTCATATTTTGAAACAATACATTTTCATATAAAATTGGTACACCACTTGTTTGACAAAATGGTTAAGAGAAACTGGCTTCACTTTTGGGCCATATATGTCAGGAGATAAACCTGATTTGGCTTGATTTGGCTTTGAATGTGTTCAAAGTAAATGGCAGTCGATCTTCTTATTGTTGTTTTTCATTGTATTACATCTCTTCCAATTTCGATAATCCCTCTTAAGCTGGGATATATTTGTCGTCACATTTTTTTTTGGATAAGGGCATTTTTCTTTTTGAACATTTAATCCTCTGGTAACTCGCAAAATGTATTTTTTATCTCATTGAATTATTAATCACCAGCATTATTTCTTCAAAATCTAATCAAGAAATGGAATTCTAATATGAAACAAAAGAAAACCAAAATGCCTTCTGCTCAGAAAATGAATTCTCTTCTCATAGATTCAAAGAATCTCTGAAGTCTGACATGTGAATCTCTTTTCATAATTCATCACCGCAGAAAACAGATCAAATGATCCCATAGAACAAAAATACAAAAAAAAAGTAAACAATTAAGAACATAAACAAAATAGAAGAAAAATATTAGCAGATCCATATGGGGACCTGCTAAACTGAACTTCACTAGATAAACAAACACAGCTCAAAAAAAAAAGGAAAAAAGTTGTAGATGTTCCAAACCCATAAAATAATAAAACCCAAATGGGGTTATTTTTTCTATTAAACAGTATGGAATTTATGTTTCAAAATCCGAGGAATCAGAGGTTGGTAAAATATATCAGTCACGTTTTATTCAGAAACACGGACCAAATATGTTCATCATCATCTCCCTCAAATTCACAAAACATTTTCTGAAATGAAAATCAATAGAAGTTTTAAAGGCATAAAAATAGAAGAAATAAAAAAGAAGATGAAGAAGAAGAAATCATCAGAGACTTAAATACATCGAATCACATAAAACGTGTATCATATTGTTGCAGTTCTATCTCATCACCTGATTCTTCTCCCCTGCACATATTACTACTATCACAGAATTGGATAAAGAATCAGAAAATGCATATAAAGGAAAATAAAGAGATCAACAGCCTATGGACGAGAAAGGCGAAGGAAGAAGAAGGCGGAAATTGACCGTGGTAGAGATTGTAAGATGACCCTTTTATAGAAAACTGCAAGAAACCCTAATGACCAATTAGGTCTAGAGGTGCCAACGGGCTGGATCTATGGCTTACATGGACTGGAACCCGATCCGTATTGGCGTGTTGTACATGGACTCGTGGAGACATGGAGTAAAAGATTTTTAAGTGGCACCGGACTGGGCCGAGTTAGGTACGAAATGGGTTCGGAATGTTCAAGTTTTAACATGACTCAACGTGTCAACCAGGGTCGAAAAACCGGCCTTGCCGAGATTTTTCTGTCTCTACCAATTTTTTTTTTTTTTTAAATGTCGGTGGTTTTATTTTTTTTGAAAAAAATCATTTAAAAAATAAAAAAATGTTTTTTTTAAATAAAATAAAAAAAATATAAATATCGGCCAATATCTAAGCCAATATTTGTCCGATATGAGCAAATATCAGCCGAGATATCAGCAGGATCCACAACCGATATTCTTATTTTATTGTATTTAAAAAAAGAAATCGGCTGAGATCTCGGCCGATTTATTTTTTTCTCTGGCTGATACGCACAGTATCGACTGAGATTTATGCCCCTGGTGTCAATAATGGTCGACTTTGACTTGATTTGGATTTGACAGATCGATTTTTAAAATCATAAAAGAGTGAAAATTGAGGCAATACTTATAAATACTTATATTTTAAAACATAATATAATAATTTTAAATAGGTATAAACCTCTTATATTTTAAAACATAATAAGATGAAACTTTGGCTTATAAATACTTACATTTCATTTAACACCTATTTTAAAACAATATAATTTAGTATTATAAAATACCTATTTTAATGAACGGTGATATCTTTTCCAATATCTGCAGATATGATTGACATTTTACATAGAATAGGTGCGACCAATCACATGGGTAACACCTATTTCTTTTTCTTTCTTTTTTTTTTTTTTTTTATAGATTTTAATGAAAAACAATCAGTGAGATTTACTTTCCACTTGAAGAATTACAACTGGACCAAATTTTAACTTAGAATTCAAGTCCTACCCGCTTGATCTAGTGGTCCATCAATATCTAAGAAAAAAAAGGATGACTTGAAATTTTTCTGTTTAGATTAAGTGATTAAAATTTAAATTTCGGTCAACTTTCCTCTAAATTACAAAATATTAAAAAGGAAAATAATTATGTGCAACTTACACGTCTGTTTGCACTTGTGACTCAACTTCTCTAACCAATGGAGTTGAAGAATATAGAGTTCTTTTAGGAAGAGTTGAATGTTGAGGTATTTTGAAAAGGTGGTTATTTAGACACCCTACTTTTCTTTTAAGAGATACTTCATTCCAAAATTTTGTGTGAAAATTACCATTTTGTCCCTCATTTTTTTTAAAAAGACAATTCATTTACACAAAACTGAGGGGCAAAATGATAATTTTCGCATAAAATTTTAAAATAGAATGTCTCTTAAAAAAAAAAGTGAGGTGTTTAAATGGCTACCCTTTTGAAATGGGAGGACTTCTACTTTAAAATGAAAAACTTTAGAGTAAGTCTCCCTTTATAGGGGCTGCTGTCTTATATTGGTGCGAGTCTTGTATTTTTAGATGGAATAAGTAAAATATGAACTCCATTTGAATATAGTGGTTTTCTGATATTAGATTTTGAAAATTTAATTGCTACAAAATTATTAATTTTTCATAGTCCATCTTAAAAATTTATGATAATCGGATTTAAAATTTTTACTTGAAGTTATATCATTAATAAAGTTACCTATTTATCTCATCCAATCATATAAAGTTCATCCGATGATAAGTGTGTAATCTCTCTATTTAAAAATGAGCATTTAATTCTTTCTAAAATTGCTTCTTTAAAATTGACTTTATTTTCTCTTCAAACTGCATATCCAAACAAAGAAAATAAAAATATATTAAAATTTACACAACAAAGATTAAATTCTTCACCTCTCTTCCCATCACCTGAACAAAATCTTAGTTTATTTCCAGCACATGGAAAATCTTCAGATCAGAATTGGAAGCTCAACGCGAGCAAATATTCATTAAAAATAAATCATGTCTTGGTCATTTCAAATAATTAAAGCACTCATAATTTTATACAAATACCAAATCCTAATTTATTATACTAAAAAAACTCTCATGCATATCCAAATTCTTGATCAAATATTAAAATTTTACTCTTTAAACCATTCAAAGCCTTTCATGCACTAACTATTGATCTGTACCTCAAAGTGAATAGTTACATGCAAACTATGGGCCAACTTTGGATGTCTAATTAATTCAAATAGATTTTCATTTAGTCAGATAATTAATCAACAACAATCTGATATTTTTTATACGATATTGACATTGCTACATAGGCTCCCTTCTCAGCTTGAGACTATCTGAACCTCTCATAAAATAAGGGTTTCAAACACATAGGATAGGACAACCCATAGGACTAAAATTTTGAGCCTATTTTGATAAAATGGTTGGCATGATTAAAAGAAACCCACAAAAATGTATTGGGTTTTTTTGGCCGGTTTAGCCATTATATGTATATTATTAGTCCATCTTTCTTTCTAATTGAAGTTAGACTTGATGATCATAAGCATACCAAATTTCAAATCAAAACAAAGTTTTAAACCATTTGATCTTAGCTATCTGTGTAAGGGGCCAATAGCTTTGACTTCTACGATTGAGTAGTTAGAAACTAAGTTGTGGATTCAAATTCAACCTACTTGTAGCTCATTCGGTGATCTTCCAATTAGAACGGTTGAATTTTTTTTTTTTTGAATGATATGGTTAGTAATTCAAACAAAAAAGGAGCCCAAGATACTTTTTTAATAGCCTTAAGTCGTACTTTTTGTGATAGGTGGATTCAAACTTTAATCTTAAAAGGCTCAAAAGGTTACGACGTCTCGAAACGGGCCAAGCTGAGATAAGAGAAAGCCCAAGTCCAAATTTGACCATGAACATGCCTAATTGCCTATTGCTATCTAAGAATATCTTGCACCAATAGCCTTTTTTTCTAAAAAAAATACACAAGTGTAACTTTCACTTGTGTTAGCTTTAATCCATCCCTTTGCCTCGTTCCCAAGCCTCTCCAAAAATATTCTTTGTTGTGGTCGGAACTTGCAAGCAAAGCTATAAAAATATTCTTTGTTGTGGTTGCAAGCCAAATCTCTCTCTCTGTGTAGTATTTATGCATCTGCCTTGAGCTATCCATTGGACACTGTGCTACGTCATCTATGGCTATGGCCTCCTCCTTGAACATTCCATTAGCATGTTTTACCATAAGTAAGAAGAGTTACAGATCGTCTATAGTCACAACGATCATTGGACATCGTGGTTTAGTGAATCCAAGCTCCAAAACAGGACGATCAGCTGATGGTTTTAATGGTTTGAGAAGTGGGGCAAAGAAAGATAATGGGTGGAGGGTGCGGTGTCAAGACTGGTCGTGTGGCATTCCTCCGCCAGACTACCCTCTTTCAACACATGAGCTCCTCGATCAGTTCTACCGTTTCATCAATCAGAACAACAAGGATGAACTGGCCAATCTTTTAACAGATGATTGTGAATTTGAAGACCTAATGTTTTACGTTCCCTTCAAAGGAAAACAGGTATTCTTCCTTTCATTTTCAACTCTATTTCATTTTAGACTTCATTGACCCTGAGACAACATTTTCTTGGTATATGATCACACCAAATTATTCAAACTTCATGGGTTTTTATATGTGATTAGATACGATACTTGTTTCAATTGCAATATGAAATTTAGTCGTATAGATTGTTGATCTTTCCAAAACTATCTTATGAAGTTATGATCACTATAAAGTTTCTCTTGAATTATATAATTCATAAAGTCCTCTATCTATTTCATTCAACTACGTGTGGCACATATGTGCCTCTTCAGAGCTGCTATTTATATATATTTTTATAATAGGAAAAAAGAGAATACATTTTAGAATAGGTATTTTATCATTTAAAGGAGGGGATGGAACTTGATATGTAATTGTGCAGAGAGTACTAATGCATGAATGATTGTGTTAATTGTAGGGAGTTCTTGACTTCATAAATAAGGTGACGGATGCAATGGGCAAGGATGTCAATTTCGATAAGGGGACGGATGCAATGGGCAAGGATGTCAATTTCGATAAGGGGATGGATGCAATGGGCAAAGGTGTGAATTTCATAGTTGAACGCACAACTGAGGGAGAAAATTACACTGCTAGTGTAATTTGGCATCTAGGTAAAATCCCAAGTACTCAATGAGCTCAATCCAAAATAATAGGCTGGGCTGGCCACAGGTTGGCCCAGCTAGAACCTTTCTCTTTTGCATCTATAAGATGTGAATTCAACTTGAAAGCCTGCAAAAGGGATTTTCATATCGACAGATCCAACCAAAACCTAGCCCATTTCCATCATGTGATGGGGTCCACAAGTTGGAAACTTGTCAGGGTAATCGGGTGGGTTTTGTTCAGCTCTAAATGGGCTAATTCAAGCCCAACAAACTGAATTATTGATCCCTGAAATTAGAATCCAAGTCTGATGTGCAAGGACCAGGCCCGAATATCTCTCTGGTTGGCCTAACCCATTTTTGCTCCTATAATTCTATCCAATTCATATATTATCGTAGTTTTTAGAATCAGCACAGTCGACTTGGATTCAGCCGCTTCAGATACGATTGGTTCCTATACGACTCGGAGTGACTCCAATCATTTTCACCTGATTTTGAGTAGGACCCCACTGATTCTGAGTTCAACTTGGGCAAGACGATTCAGACTGAGTCCAATATTGAGTTTAAGACCAAGTCCAATATTTAAAACCATGTATGTCATTGCAGCATGGAAAAATCACCGGATACCCTACACATCTGGATGCAGTTTCTTCGAATTTGAACGTCGTGACCGAAATCTACTCATCAAGTAATGATCAGATTATCATTTGAAGTTGCAAATCTATTTGATCAAAATTATCAGTATAATTACTCTTAAACGAGGAAAAAAACAAAGATAACTCTAGTTAATGTACAAAACAATTCTTTTCTGCAGGAAAATTCGAGGCGTGGAGGAGCTACCTTTGAAACCTGGAGACATCGTATTGGTATTCTTTTTTTTTTTTTTGAAATGGTTCATATAAATATATTAACATCGTATAGGTAATATTATCAGGTCTATGAAATTTGTCACTTGAAGTATTTTTCAAAGATGATTATCTTAAACATATCAAGATACAACGATTTTCTAATGCTAATTTTCCATTGAATGTTACAGAAGGTCTTGAAGGCAACAACGGATTTCTTTAACAATTGTCCTGGACCAGCTGAGCGTATGATTCTGAGTCTGAAATACAATTCTTCAGTGATTTCATAGTCTCATTCACTAGTTTATATATATATATATATATATATAATGGTCCTTAAGAATTACATTTCATGCATTTGTTATTTTATTTTTATTTTAAAATCAAAATTAAAGTGCAAGGTAAAATATGATTTTTAATTGTTGAAATGACTTTTTTTATTTGCGAAAAGTTAATGTATAGTTTTTTTTTTAAGTTAATGTAGTGTTTAAAAATAAGTTCTCATGTATTTTTTTATTTTTAAATCAAACTTAAAGTGTAAGGTAAAACTGGGTTTTTAATTGTTAAAATGACTTTTATTTTAATAGGAAAGGTTAATTTGTTGTTTTTTAAGTTAATGTAGTGTTTAAAATAAGTTTTAATGCATTTGTAATTATTATAATCATTAATCCCATTAAATATATATCTAATCTCTATTATAAATATGTTAAGAACCTCTGAGTTATCAGTTTATCAAGTAATTGAATGTGAGTTGAAAATTGGGTGGGTGCAGGTATTCTCAGCTCTTATTTGCACTGGGGAGAAGATCCATCGTCCATGATTGTCCATTTTCTTAAATTGGAAGATCTACAATCTTTTATTTTCCATATTTTTAAACATGATCAACCAAAGAAATAGTGATTTCAACATGACATCCTACTCTTATTCTAGTGCCAGGAGAGATCATTGAAGTTTCTCTAATGGAATTACCTTTTACATTATGCAAAAATCAGTAATTAATCCCAAATTCCTGATTCTAAAACTTGAATGTATCTCTTAGTTTTTTAATTCAGAATGTGGGTGTTTAAGTGAGTCCCCGAGTTGGCATCGTATAGGTATTTTTTGGACCTTATAATTTTACTAGATCGAACTCATGTATTGCTGAATTTTCAAAACTGAGTTGCATTATGAGCCAAATATTAAAACCCCATGTACGATAGCTATCCACACTGAGCTGACTCAGATGATAAGGTCTGCTCAGCCACGGTCCATTAGGCCCACTTTGTAGGGCCCATTCGTCAGCCCAAACCTATATACTTTTTAACTTTTTTACATTTGACAGGCCATGATGGGCCATCTGTTCAGGCCTTCATGTCAACGTAGACAGGCTTTGCCTGTTTAGCTCTGATGGAAGAAAATCAGGCCCAGTGCATTCAAGAGGCCTTTTTACCTGCCTATGTCCACCATCTGCAGGTTGGTCCAGGCATGCAGAGCATGTGAACCACCAGACATAGAAGTTGAACAACCAAGATTTTTGAGACCAAGACATAAATGATGGGCCCACCTTGATGATCCTTGACACCTTCAATCTGTGTTGGATTTTTCACCATATAATCTGCAACCACAGAAGGTTTTCTATGTACGGGCCTAAAAAAATAATGTCTAGTGGATTCATGAAATCATGTTTCTTCGCTGCTTAAGTTTTGATGGCTTTAACTATTTTTTGCAACAGATCATGATTTGGTAATTTCAGAGTATGCACTTTATTTGTTTGTTATTTGAAAAGGAATGGGGCAAGTTTTTCAAAGAAAAAAGTATTTATTTTTTTATTTATATCTTTTTTTTAAAGATGCTTGTTAATTATAGAAATACTGATCTCTCTATTATTTTCTGAATTTATAATACAATCAAGAAATTATGAAAAAAAAAAAAACTCTAACCATAAGGGGTCTTAGTATTTTGAGAAGATCATCATTTCTGGTTGCCCTAGTTTGAAAAATAACGTGAGAAAATAATGATAATGCATTTAAGATTAAAAAAAAACTTTTAAAAATTGAAATCAGCTGTTATTGTCGGCAATATGTGTTTATTTTAACAAAAAGAAAAAGGTATAGAAACTGCTTACTCATGAGAATTATTTTACAAAAATGTTTTAAAAAACTTGAAGATTTTCTCTCCCCCGAAACTGTCAAACATGTCTTTAAATAATTTGAAAAAGTTTGATTAGGTAGGTTAAGTCAACCAACATGTATCTGGTAGATAAGTTGGAGGTTCAGAAGAGAGGCAGCACACTTTAGGCTGTAGGTAGTGAGGTTGGGGAACAAATGAACAAAACCCGACGATCCGTCACACTCTTCACGAGATCAACTCAGATAAGAACAAGACAATTCAATGAGTAGGCCTCATGCAACACACATGGAATGTTGATTCATGGAATAAGAGGGTCCCACTGTATTAAGCAGGTGCTGCATTAGATAGGTGAGAAGTAGGTCATGACTCAAATCATTTTGTGATAATTAAATTTTGATGAACTGAGTAAGTTGTAGTTAAGGATCTTTTTAAGATTAAAGTGTTTAGATTTTATTTTATAAAGAATAATATATTGAAATAGAGTAAGAATTGAATTCAAGACTCTTACTTCTTAAAGTGAATTTTTGATCATTATTTCAACTTTTTTAGGTTGAGTCATTGAATAATTGAGGTTGGGCAATCAATGACTCATAAATAAAGTTGAATTTAAATATCACAGGCATTCAAATTTTAAAGTTTCAAATGACTATTTAAGTTGGGTCTTACATTTTGCTAAATTTTATCCAAAAGGAGCTCCCAGACAAACTGTACCTAAATGACCTTATAATCTTTTCAGGGCTACAGAGAAAGTGAGAACCCATCCTCAGCCAAATTAAAAAGTGACCTAAATCTAACAATCATAGGATATGACCAATGAAGATGGACCACCGAATGCCATAAATTCATTTAATAGAAGACTGTATACCTATATTTTGATAAAGTGTTAAAACAGATTTCTATAGTTTAACTTGTAACCTCTTGCAAAGTGGGAGGTGATAGGCTCAAGCCCCATCATTCCACTAGGTCTATCTTAAAGGCGGTGGAACGTAAATTCAAAAAAATAAAA
Organism: Chimonanthus salicifolius; assembly: GCA_013350335.1. Lineage (NCBI taxonomy): Eukaryota > Viridiplantae > Streptophyta > Magnoliopsida > Laurales > Calycanthaceae > Chimonanthus > Chimonanthus salicifolius. The sequence continues at coordinate 56,297,305 of CM023539.1, forward strand.
AGATTTTTTTTTTATATAGCTTAGTTGGAAATTTTTTAATAGAAGAAATAATAGAGAAATGGTATTACAATATATAATTATTTCTTCTATTTTTTAATAGAAGTCAGCAGTGTCCAATACAATAGGCAGGATTCGCCCTAAAACTAAATTGGGCTGATGGGCAGAGTTAGGTCCTGATTCTTAGCAGACAAACTGGACCCAGGCCAGACTCTTCAGTAGCTTGGCATAGTTTATAAACCTCGGGCAGGGCCCGTATCAATCCTATAGCAGTGAAGTTCGCCATGTATTGGTACAGTAGATTCGGGCCTCAGCAAAACAAAATTGAAATTGGGTCTAATGAACATGGCTCATCATGCCTATAAATGAGTTCCCAACCATTGATCAAGATCATGCATTTAACTATGGACCACACAACGTATGGGTAGGAGTTTCTGCCACAGAGAAATCCACCGCATGTGCAAGGCAAAAGCCATTTCTCTCAAATTCTGTCCAGCTTTCAAAGTTGGCATCGTAGATAAGGTTCAGTTTGGTTTGGCCCATTTTGGTATTTATGTTGGTGTCGTCGATGTGTGGTTACCTTAAGAGTTGATCCGACAAAATTGAAATAAAATCTACTTCATCGTTGAAATAATTTGCATATGAGAATTTGAATTGGATATTATGTTACATTTACACTATAAGGGTATTCAACAATAATGTTAAAATAGTTTAAAGAAACAAGTATTATTTGTATTTGACCATCACCTATCAAGCTAGGCCATACAATTTTACAAAATACCTCTTAAACATGCCCCAACTACAAAAGCAAAATTTTTAGTAAGTGCACATTAATAGTATTTTTTTTAAGATCCAGTAGAAATTTCAGACCCATCTCAACTTACACCTTGACAATGGTCCTCCTAAATTTCTGAGGAGAATGCCATTGTACCCATGCCCCAAATACGGGCCACTGGGACTCGAACCCGTGACCATATGTGATGAGTAAAAGAAGAAGGTGGTTGTAAATATTAGCATATTTTGAAAAAAAATAGCAAAAATAATGATAATATAATTCAATAAAGTTGTAACTACTTTTAGATTTCTTTCTCTGTAATCTAATAATATGCTAGTTTGGATTGAGGTCATGATAATGTATAAATTTCAAAAAGAGATTCATATATATTAGTTATAGTACTACACCTTTGTGAAGTTATAATACTGCAACTTGATCAAGCAAAATCTTATATCATCTTCACCAATTATGTTTGAGCTATATTATGTTGGTTGATGAAAACTCTAATATTGTAAACATAACATAATACCCAATTTAAATTCTTGTACAAGATCTTGCAGTACTTCAAAATCATTTGACTTTAAAGGTAGTTTCGTCATTTACTATGATGATATTGTAGTATAAAACACATTCTTAATGGAAAAAATACATATAAAGTATTTTTATATAAAATCTCTATGTATAAAGGGAAGTGATTTTTGCACCTCCAACGAACACCTCTTTCATGTGAGATTTCATGTGAGATTTCAATTTTGTCTAAACTCAAATTTTCTCTTTTCTCTCTCCTTCCTTGTTTTTTTTGGACAAAATCAAAATTTCACGTAAAAGGGAGTGCACAACGGGTAAAAGTTGGGGTGCAAAAATCACTTCCCATATATAAATATGTAATATACATCTATAACATTTTAATATAAATCCGTAGATATATACAATGGAGTTTTGAGAAAGTTCCAGATGACAGCTATACCTAAGTGTTTAGAACTTTAAATCAAGACTTTGGAAGTACATGGATCCAAACCTGGACTTTCATTTTAATCAAGTTCCATCAAGATTTCAAAAGTGATTATTATATATATATATATATATAACATTGGAGGTGAGACTAATTCATGAATTAACATAACAATTGATAAATGGTATTATAGAAACTTAGACCAATTGAACTATTCATACAAATTAAAAAAGAAAAAGAAAAAGCGATACAAGGGCTTTTCAAGTCATTTATACACTTAACTTTAGAGTTGTAATGCATTAGTAATGATATAATTTAAGATATAGTTCTTTCTTGGTTGAAGAATATACTACCCAAGCAATAAATTAGGTTTTGAATTTTGATGGTGTTTCGCCACAGGAAAAATAACCGACTGCACTGATTTTATGGAATTTACATGGAAAAAAAAAAGAGGAAAACGAAGGAAGGGGGGGATTACGGACCCACGGTACTATGAACTGGAGACACGTTTGTTGGTTTCTTGCAGTGCAACTGCATGTGAGAATCAGTTCCCAAAAGGGTTTTCCATCCATTACCGTCGGTTGTTATCGGCCCTCTCCAAGAAGAAAAGAGGATGGAGGAACCCAAAAGACAAAGAAAAAATTAAAAAAGCTGGTGTGGACCAAGTGTGGGGCCCACTGGCAATAGACATTTCGACAACAGCGACGCATGAGTGCATGACTTAAGGACGAAACAACTCGACACGTCACTTGCTGTCCACGTACAACTGTAGATGCCGCGTAGTGATTTCGTCTTTACCTTCAGTCACTCACTCGGTCGCTCCATTCAAAACTCCAACTCAACTCGCTGTACCCGCCTCTCGCGCAAAACGGAGGTGTTTCACACGGGACCACTCAGAGACCGTCGTTTGCGGACCCCAACCTCTGGGCCACTCACCAAATCACCGAAACCTATCACATTCTCGATCGAAGCCCGACTGGGCAAAATCGAGAAATTGACCCTTCAAGCGAAGATCGAACTGATGGCGGGAAGAGAGGGCCCCACTATGAACCGCCTTCATGTGGACCCCACTTCAAGTTCCACCGTGTGAACTTGAGATTCTAATTTGGAAAATGACCAATGTGAAAAGAAACTCACTTCCATCAACGTCCAAGCAAATGAAGAGACTGCTGTGTTTTCGTTTTGGGCAGGATTGAAACACAGAAGAGAAGATTTAGCAGCAAGAAACAATCAAAAGAAGAAAGAACCGAGCAAAGAGGGATCTTCGAATCCCATATCGACAAATCCAGCAAAGGAAAAGGGGCCTGTACCTTGTTGGCTTGTTGTGTCTTTCCATAGAAAAGAGAGAAGAATTAGGAAGACATGAAACAAAGGTGTTGGCTGCCTGTTGCCTCAGCCGTGCACAGTAAGCAGAGAAAGAAAAGAAAAATGGCAAGAGTGGAAGATAAAGAAAGGAAGAACAAATAAATGAAAAAGGAAATTAGAAGAGGATCCTGCTGTAAAACCCAGACGAAAGAAGGAAGACAGAGAATAAGATCGTTTGAAGGGCAGGACACGAGATTTGATATTTTATTTTTAGTTATTTTATTTATTTATTTATTTTAATTTCTCATTTAGTTCGAAATAAGGCCTTTATATATATGAGTGGCCCACTACTTGTAATATAGACCCTTTTTTTATTAATTGAAATTTATGAAAAGCTTGAGGTTTTTGTATTCCATTTCCTGAGTTTAGCGAGTTGACGGCCGTTGATTCTACACTTCATTTTAGATTAAATTTCATGTGCAACTAAGGTCATTGGAAGGTTCTTCGAGTTATCCCGAATTTGAGTCGTATTAGAGTGTTGGTGTACCAATCACGCCAACTCTCAATTCCTTGTTTGTGTCAAACTGAGAACATTGCGTTTTTTCACAAAAATTCATGATTCGGCGTAAAATCCCAGATAAAAAAGTCAAAGTGTAGTTTGGCCTGCATTATCGTCTCATGAAGTGAGGTCTTTAATTCGATTCACACTCAACTCCTTCATGCTATTTTTTATAGGATTACTCCCCAACGAGTGTGTATAGATTGAGACGTTTACGTATACTCATTGAATTAGTCTCCCCTCTAATGCGAGACGAAGATATCCATGTTAAAAAAATCACCAAAACCTATCAACTGCATTCTCGAAACACAATAACTATGTGTGAGAGAGAGAAGATAAATGATTTGAAAAAGATGTTTGATGATTAAATATCTCTTCTAAAACAAATGTGATATATGAATTTTATATAAAAAATATAATAAAGATTTTTAAGAAAAAATATATAATTAAAAATAATTATTCACTCACTGGTGTTCATAGTATTACATCACATACTTAGATATGTGATCCATCAAATAAAATTATATTTAATTCATAAAATAATATTTTTATATAATTATAATTTCTATAAAAAAATTATTTGGATTAGATCAACTAAATCATATTGTTTAATTTCTTCAAAATTTGATCAATTTAAATTATTTTAATATCTAATTTTTTTATCTTAAAAAATATAGTTTGATTAATCTAATAGAATTATACCTTTTTTTTCAAAAGAAGTAATTCATGCGCCCACATAAAAGAGGAATATCAAATGAATTTTTTTATCTAGATACTCAGTAAAAATGGAATTAGTTCTTTTATTAAGTTTCATCTCTATCTGATGATTCCGTCTTTTAATTTTTTAAAGACTCATACTATCTAAATTTAAAAATCGAAATTATATGGTTTAGATCATCATATATATGCAATATCCATGTAATCACCTATGAAATGAATCTAAATTTGAGAGACCTATGATTAATCTAATGATATTTATGGTTAGTGTGTCTTGCTAGTCTAATTCAATACGAAACGCTTTAAAGATGAACGGAATTAGTTTTTAATTGTTTAGTTATTTAAATCAATAACTTGGAAAAAATTTACAAAATTTGTATGGTCCTTCGCTTCTCATAAGGTGAGATGTTTTCTAAACTTTTTTTTAAGACCAAGGTATATAAACCTTTTATAGTATTTCACTGATCCTTAGAACATGTGTGAATTTCACTATCCATATATAAGGAATGACCCTTTCGTATTAAGAGTGTCTTAAACTCAAGACATGTTGTATCTTATATGAATTCTTAATTACCAAACTAACCCTCATGAGTTATGTTTTCTACCTATATTGCTCATAGAGTCAAGAGCTTAAATCTAACAGTGCCGGACAAATTGCACGAGCTTTACAAGTGAATGTTAGTGATATGTGAGACTCAAGCTTAGTGTAAATGATTGTAAAACCCTCTTCCCATCTCTTTTCGAATATATGATCGTCGTCTTCAAGTTCAACATCTTAAAAATGAAAGTTTGTTCAAGTTTAAACAGCAAAAGGATTAGATGAAGAAGTAGGATTATATAGTAAAATGCACCCTAAACACCATCTACTAATCTCTAATCGACATCACTAGATTCCAATCTAACTCTTCTCATCTTCTGTACAAGAGGAGCCCATCACTTGACCGAGCTACTTGCTGTCCAAACATAATTAAATTTTCCGGCCAAGTTCCATCTGCAGTGGGCCCACGACGTGCACGGTTTGGATTGAGGGACATGAATGCGACAGAGTTTGATGGTGAATTGCGAGATGTGAGTCCATGTGATAAGGCTCAGAGCAGCAAATAATTGCGCAAAAGTTGAGGATCTGAAAAATATGTATGCCATTAAAGGCGCGTGGCCAATGGAAATCCGGCCGGGAAGTGAAGGGTCGGCGTCATCTTAAGTAATAAGGACGACCCAAAACGTGATGGCTCTGACCAGAGGTCCCACCTCCACAGCCCACAAGAAGGCGTTTTCAGCCTCATTCCCCACAATCTGTCCTCTGCTCATTCAATGCCCGCTGTCGCTTTGCTTTCTTTGCCAACCTATCCCATGAATTCAAATCATCGGAAATTTGTGTATTTCATTTCACAAATTCAATGTGGCCCACTCTTGATGTATGACTTTGTTCATCCCGACGTCATGTTGTTAGGCATGGTCACTTGGATCATGAAATGATGGATTCAAAAGGTTTTCAGTATTTTAGAGAAGTGAGATGAAATTCAAAGTTAATTGGGTATTTTGCACTAGTGTAAATTCGATGTTTTGTGCTACCGCAAATCGTCCAATATGTAATAATCTATCTCACTGATTCTGATTACTGCAGGTAATTTAGGCGGCTACATTTCATGTGTTCAAAGAAATTTGGTTTGTAGATTAGTGTAGTGAAAGATATTTTCGTCTTAAGACTGGATATTTTGAACTAAAAAAAATCTTAAAGATGTTACTAGCAAAATTTATAAATTTGGAAGTATTTTTATCTAAAAATTTCTACTCAATTTTGATAAAAATAAAACTATCTTTCTATAAAAAATTAACTGTATCTCTTAGTATAAAAATAGGAGATGAAAAATATATAAAAGAATTTGTGACCTTCATATTACATCTTTCGAAATGAAGGTATCTTTGTCTCGATGGTTAACATACTTTAATTACATTTTAATCTTTAAACAAATTCTATTTGAAATCTAATTCTCAATTAAGTAAAAGAAAAATATTTTTTAAAGGTAAAGAGTCATTTATGATCTTTAGATTTTGGTGTCTCTACTAATATTGGACATTGGACACTAGATACCGTCTTGTAATTTCATTTTAATTTTGATAAATTGAAATAAACTTAAAGTGAAAAAAATAAAAATAATCCATGACGAGATAATTTACAATGTTAATAGAAACACAAAGGTTGAATGAAATTCCTGATTTAAAATGAGATAAAATTAAAATTGTGTTTTACAATTTTTTTTTAAAGTTAAACTATTAAAATTTGAATTCACGACCTTCCAATTTTTAAAACGAGAGACATACTGAGTTAAGCTATTCACAAATGGAATTGAATGGGTGGAAAGAAGGCCCCATATGACGCCGAGTAACCTGCACGAATTAAGATGAAATATTTTGGAAAAGAAAGACAAACACACATTCCCATGTGCCTTTCCTACACAACTTTTATGTGGCACACTGAACAATGTTGATGAGTCACACGAGCGTAGATGATTTAGACCATTCATTAAGATGACTATATGTGACAATCGACATAATTTCACACTTTACTCTTCATGTCAACCCTCATGGAATCAACCCTGCTTCTGCTCCCTCACTAATTTTTGTACCTTTCTGACTCTTCTCACTTATTCATATCCACAGTGCCCCCCCACTCTCTCTGCTCGCCATCTGTCTAAATCTATTTGATCAGTATCCATCAAAATTCACACTCGCATGCAACAGCATGTATCACTTCATTCTTCAGAAAGAGACTCTACAGCAACTCTATCACCTTTCATCATCTTACTTACATGGTGGAAGTAGATTTTACAAGCTCTTTCAAAGAGATTTCATCTATGATAAGAGCAGAAGTGAAGTAGAACTGACAAACTAACAGAAAAAAAAGGTGACACTGTGGATTGTTAATCCGTTCCTGTTGCTTTTCCTTTGAAAGCTGTTCATTTCAGATGAACTGGAAAGAATTAGATGAACAAGAGGGGATACAGAGTACTCCAGTGGCCGATTTCCGCCTGTAAAAAATAAACAACAATCTCGAATAAGATTACAGTTAGACAATTATCACTGCCGACGCCATCAAATCAACCTTTTCGACATTGGAAATAACTATTCCTCCTCCAATTCTTTTTATTTTTTGAATTTGCACGTGAAAAATCGTAGGATCACCCACGAGGGGTTTTTCCTCCTTTATACTACCGGTGCAACAAAATCTTTCCATTCTTTCTCTCCATTCTTTAATAATGGTAGATTATCATTTTCAGAGACATCCTCACAGTATACAGGGATTTGAAACAGTAAAACATCAAACAATTGGACAAAATTCTCATATTTTTATTTGATTTGTATATCTTCTTAGCTGGCCCCCGGAACACAGCAAACTTCTAATCCTAGGCATTGCATAGTCTTACCCTCGTCCACTATCTGTCGGCAAGCTTTTGCGTAGTTTTATCTCATGTTGTTAGTCTAAAGTTGACGGCCATTTGTCTCTTAGACTGTAGCAGATGCTGCGTTGTTTTTGTGCTTATATTTTCAATAGGAAAGTGACATGTTATAAACTTCACCGACTAAAATGAATTGAATGACCTCTATATTTGTTTTATTATTAAAATTGGTGATATTAAAAAAATTTGCTCATGTAATATAAGGGCATAAGTTAGAGACCTCTACCAAATAAGGATTTCTTATTTTACTAGCTATCTATGGCCATTTATCATATAAAGTCATTAGGGACTCAAAACAATGAAACTTTTTAGACCCTCCATACAATCTATGACCCCTATGCAAGATTAGATTCTAGTCCTTCATTAACTACAAAATGTGCGCTTTTAGATGAGAGGCAAATTTTGTAGAAGATTTCATTATACAAGGGTTTCCTTTGGACAAGAATTTCTCTTAAAAATAGTTTTCTTTATTTTTTTTTATAATTATCATGGAAAATGTATAGGAGGAAAAAAATTATCTTTATTTGAAAAATCGTCGTAGGTCTGACTTCCTACGACCGCTTCATCTCAGATTGTATCTGTAAAAGAACACTTCAAATATGCCATAGAGCAAAGGAGATTGATTAGAAGATCAATGGAATTAATTAACTGATTAATTAAGGTAGCAAATGCATGGAATAAACAAAGATAAATCAGTTAGTAAAGCTGAGAGTTCTGCATGTAGTGGATTAACTGATTAATTTGAGGTAATTTAATATAGTAAATCAGGTTTGCTTGGCCTAAAACTCCAGTACGTCAATCAAACTTCTAATATTTAGTTAGTGCTCACTTTCAAGAACACCATACGCTAAAAGTAGAGTTATCAAATTTGTTTCTAGTTTCAATTGCTTATATAGTAGAAAATTATGGAAGACTATAAAAAATAGAAATATAAGAAAATAATTATAATAATGTGTAAAATATGATACAGTTTGATAAAACAGTAGAGCGAGAAACATGCATCATCATCATCAATCATTAATCTATTTATGTAATTTGAAGTCGCATTATAAAACATTATTATTATGAGAAATTATTATCATAGAAAAAGAAATGGACTAACAGGACTGCAACTGTCCGAATCTTGTCTGATCTAAAAGTGGAACAGAATCTTTTCTAGATCTATTTTGGCGTATTGGTTGGAATGGTTGGAATGGAAATAAATGAATATCTCAATTTAGGCCAAAATTCACTTTGGTAGGACAATCGTTCAATTAGGAAAAAGATGAACCAATTTTAGAGGCCCAAATTCCTTGTGGCACGTGTGACGAAAATCACAAAACCATTATAAAAAAACAACAACAAACCTGCTCTCAGTAAAAGAATTTTAGATATACAACATTATTAAAATATACAAAACTTCCCCATACTTTTATATAATTTTAATTACTAGGACAAGAACTGGTGAAAACTTAAGTTCATCCACTGTCTATGATTTCTTTTTTCAATGTAAAATGCAAGCATGCATCATCGACGGAGGTTGTGGGTTCAAGTTTTCATGATCTATAGTATACTTTAGGGGTAGTGAGTTCATCTTTGGGAGTTTTACTTTGGATATCCCACGGTTTTTCACACGTAAATTTAAAAAAATAAAAATAAATCTAATGCAAAAATTGAAAATGTATAAATTTCATATTATATATTTTCATTTATTTTATTTGTCTATTCGAAATTAAATGAATATGATATAACATGCCTTCGAAGACAGATTTTTTTTTTTTGTCTAAAACCTCTTTTATAAAATGGAATCCTTTTTCTTTCTATTACCACCATTCAATAATTATTTTAACTATAAAAGTGAGCATTTACCAATTATATTACAATTACTTATATAGAAAAAATAAAATAATAAAATAATTCTCTCCTAAATAAAACATTAAACAATAGTTTCAAAGAATCTAGAATGCAGTTCTAATAACGTTAAATTATATAATTCCCTTTCTTAAATTTTTATCTCTAGAATTGAGAAATTAAACTCCAAATTAACGAGACAAATGCTTGTGTGATTATGCCGATAAATCAAATGCATGATAATATGCATTTAAAAGAATAACTAAATGGAAAAAAGGAAGGAAAAAAAAGAAGTCAAATTCACGTTTAGGTACTATGTCAGATATTTAAAATTTGGCCAATTTTTTTTTTTTTTTTTTTAAAAAAAGAAGATTGAATTCACTTTGATTGGCCCATACTTACATGAAAATTTGGATTTTCTTTTTTTCCAAAATAGGATATATTAGGAAGTTCTTATCAGAATGACTTCTTGGATAAAATTTAGGAAGCCCATATAGACACCCGGAAAATCTTTTCCTACACACCCGTTTTTCAAAAGCTGATGGAAATTACCTTTTTGCCCTATCTTTTGGAAAACGGATGTGTAGGAAAAGATTTCCCGGATGTCTATATTGCTCCCCAAAATTTAAGATCTAAAATGATTTTAGATTTTCTTTTTTCTTATAAAATATTTTCTTTGGGCTTTTCGTATTTCTCAACTTCTCCAAATCCCACATGCAGTGTCATTGCATGTTTATGATCCACCTAAGACTTGATGAATATGATATTACTCTTCGCTTTTGTCCAAATAATACTTAAAAACTTAATCTATTTATTATTATATGTTAATAGAATCGAGAGAGAATGTCTTTCCATCTTCAAGAATCAAGACAAAATAATTTGTCATGGACCTAAGTTTCTGTGCTCATGTGATTATGTAAATTATAAATTCCAATCTATCTTTTTGGGAATATAAAATTTAAGGATGCATCCCGTGGGTTAGACTGATTATGAATTCATGTTTACGTTCTTGTACAACTTGCTACAACTTGCTACATTATTAAATATTTATTTAAAAAAAAAATTCAGCTAACTGTCAAAGTCAGAATATGCCATTATACATTTTTGGTGTATTAGGGTTTGATAACTCGTAATTTTTTATTTTTTTTAATTTACGTGTGGGAAATTTTGAGAAACCCAACATAAAATCCCCACAGGTGATACCCACTGTTTTCTTAAGGTACACCAAATTAGACCATGAGTACTCGAAGTTGTACTGTTTTTATTACAATTACCACTTTAAATTTTATTTTTGGTAGTTCTTGTGGACCTAAATTTGTATTGCCTAAGGTACAAATCTCATTTGATATTATTTAGTAGAATTTATCTGCATGGAACATGCTATTTAACAAATCTTGATTCACCAATTAACTGGAAACGGGTTTTTCTATTAAATTTAAACACCTTATCGTCAACTTTTTCAATATAATTTAAAATACCAATTAATACATATAAATATTGTCAAAATAAATAGTGTCACCTATTTACCGTCGGAGGTCAACACTCTATCAACTCAGCATTATATCTGATTTTATTCTTAAAATAATTTAATAAAGTCAATAATAGACTATTACTCATAACACTATTACTGTGTTACTGACATTAAGAAATGTTTCCCCGGCAAGATAACATGAAAACTTCATTTACTCAAGTGAAGATTTTCAAAATAATTAAAAGTGAGACCGATTTACTCGTCTTTAACTCCAATGAATCACTCTTTATAATTACTTATTCGGTATGTACAAAATTGAGAGGACTTCACATACTCAAAAAATTTATAAAGTAAAATTTCATTCCGATGAAATGCCTAGAGACCTTGATGATAAGAAAATTATAGCTAAAACTTTTAAAATGTTTAAAATGAAAGGTATAATCTTGTTTTAATGGGAGTACAAAGGATAATTTTCCATCCATTATATTTAATGGGTCAGCCTTCTACTTAACTTGCATGTGCCTCTTCCAAGGAGCAATTACTTTGGAGCAACAATGCAAAGACACTAAATCAAAATAGTGACAGTGATCTGAAAGTAAGCAGTCAGCAGTACAAGTCAGAACTTCCAGTTCGTAAATCTGATCGTGGAAGCTGCACACTGGAGTTTGGCCCTTACGAGATGCATGATAGAGTACAACCATCATGCATTTGTGACTCGATTTGAACATGTGTAGTCAACATTAAGTAATTGAAATAAAAAAAAAAATTAATGGTTGAAATTGGATAACAAATGCTGTGAGGCTGGTGAAAAACATCTTTCACAATTTTTTAATCAAGAATAGAATAGTCATGGTGCCAATTCACATTCAAAAGTTTAAAAATATCAAATATATTATCTAAAATATTTTTGTTATGGTGTTAATTTTATTTCCAAATTGAGTTGGACTCAAACAAAAGTTGATATTGTCATTGACTCAGAGCTGAGAATTCTAGAGTTAATGATGAGATACTAAACCCACAAACATGCCACCTCCCACTTGGCATTATGCTTGAGATTACCAAAGATTCTTCAGAGAATCCTGACTCTCCAATTTTAGGTTTATATCAGATGGTCATGTGGGCTGAGCCTGTCCAACGACCAACATTAATAGCAGGTGGCCCCAAATGGAATCTTGAAATTAGTACAACATTTCCCAGTGGAAATATTAATGCTCAGCAGTACTACTCTTGTAACTCTAATGGAATGGGGCCAAGAGACTCTAATCGATTGCACAATCATCCAACCTCCTAAACCCAGAGATCCACTTCTTGTCGAAAAATATGAAGGACAAAAAATAAAATAATAATAAATATAAAGTAAGGTAATAGATAGAAAAAGAAAAGTAATGTAATAAGAGCATCCTATGTTGGATTTCTCAATTTGTCAAAGTTACAGAACTACTTCTTTCTGATAGAACAAATCAAGAAAAATAGGAAAGCAAGTGAATTAGGACCGTTCATCTAGTAGGCCATGCCTTGATGAACGGCGTAATTGAAACCGTGGTTATCTTATCAACCACCCCTCAGGCATCTTTCAACAGATCGTAACTGTTATCCTCCGTTGATTTTAGGTGGACGGCTGCGATCATCTGATCAGATCAGTGTGCAGGTTAGCTTTAGCCACTTTCAATTTTCTACACGGGCGGGCCATAATCCATATCCTAAAAGTTAAACGCTTGAACATACGAGGCCGCCGGCAGAACGGCTACTTTGTTTTGATCAGTCGTACTCGTATCTAGGTAGGTTCACATACCAACCATGAAAGTAGATCTTAGGCGTCCATCCACGTCAGGGGTCAAAAAAATGCGGAGATATCTCGTACCGGCCGAGATATCTCGGATTTTTTACGCCCGAGATGAGATGTTTCGGCCGTACAGGCGAGATCTCAGCCAATATGATCGAGATCTCGCTGATATCGGACGATACGGTCGAGATTTGTAAAAAAAAAAATAGAGAGAAAAAAAATCACCGATATTGACAGAAAAATGGTGCACCCGAGATCTCGGCGTCTCGGCTCAGATCTCGGGTCCACCGTTTTTTGGACCCCTGAATTTCACATCCTGGATACGGACTCGAGAATCTTCAGTAGGCCTGGCAACCAGTCAAGTCTGGTCGGATCAGGATTTTATTCCATTTGATTCTTTTTTTTATTCACACTCTTTTTGGGTTTCGTCATTCTATCTATTTTGGATTTGAGTCGAATTTATTTATTTATCTAACTAAAGAAAATTTTCTAACAAGAAAAATATCTGCTGTTTAAATAAGTATAGACCTCTTATGATTCAATATGTTTCGTATAAGACTTGACAATAGTCAAGTTAGTTGAATTTACCTATTTATAATTAGGTTTGGATCGAGTCGAGACATCTATTAAACAATTTGAGTCGCGTCAAGTAATTTATTAAATTGGATCAATTTAGGTTGGCGGTTTGTATCAAATTTTACAAGGTATAATCTTAACAATTGAAATTGGTAGACCCAAGTTTGTTGCTAGAGCTTTTCTTTTCAGCATGTAATTTCGATTCGAGACAGTGGAGACCAGGGCTAATTTACATTTTAGCAAGTAATTTAGAAAAGAAATATAAATATAAAAAAATGATTAAAGTAGTTTGCGCAGACCAGGGGTAAAAAAACACTGCTTCATACATATAGGTCTATACAGCCATAACATCGATACATGTTGATGCAATATTATAACAGCAATATGCTTTCTCTCTCCTTTTTTTGGTTTTTAAAAAATATATAAAAAATATATGAGAAATTAAGAAAAAAATGAAGACCTCAATGTGTGCGTATTTTTGTTAAAAACAATTTCTTTTATGTATATCATATTCTAGAGATTCAAAATTTTGATAAAATAAAGTATGTCTTTAAAATTTGAAAAATATGTAAAAGTTTAGAGTTTGGAGATCAATACGAGGAAATACTTAATATGTAATTCATGTTCTCTTTATTGCTTAAAAATTATAATCATGTTCTCTAGTATTTTACAGTAACTCATATATTCTATGATAATTTATAATTTGTTTTCGTAAAAATTTTGCATTTTATAAAACAATGTTGAAATATAAAAACCTGAATCTTAATTTCTTGTATAATTTTTTAATATGGATCCGACCAGACTTGACTTACCTCAGATATTGAAATTGACCTGATCCTGAAAATACCCGAGAACTAAGAACCCGACCCAAAAAGCAGAGAATTGGAGAGAGGGATATTAGCAAGCCAGAGACATGAGAGAGATCACAGGGAGCAGATGAGAGAGTGTCTGAGAGAAAAAGGGAAAACTAGGGTTTGTAAAAGCTCTTTATACATAAACTCATATCGGGTCTAGGTCTTCGGTTTTTACTTTTAGACACGATTATTCGAACAAACTCAAGGTTTTTTGGTATTTTAATTATAGACCTTGGTGTGTAATTGGCTCATTCATAGGGGTTTTACGCTGGGTATCCCCAGTTTCTCATGTAAATTAAAAAGAAAAATTATAGATCCGACCCTGTCTTAAAACTCATAAAAATAAATTCGACTATACAATTATGAGGTTGGGCTGGTCCAATTTTTACCCGATCCAAGTTAAAGTTACAACCCTAATGAAGTGTTATATTTTTAAGTACTTATGATTTTAAATTTGTTTTTTATTTGATTAACCAAATTAAAATGACTTAAGTGATCACATGAAAATGTGAGACTTTGCACACGGGAAATCAACCTCACTTAGAAATTGCATTTGGGTTTAGAGCTTGAAATAATTTTAGGAGAAAGAAGATTGGCTTCCAATCATGTTTGGATTGTTTGTTCGTAGAGGAAAAAAATAGGGAGAGAAAATCTATTTCTTGGTGGCGCCAATGGGAGTTGCTCCATGTAGTTTTTGCTACACTCTCCATCTCCCTTCCGAGAGATCATCATGCATCAAATTCGCTCATGAGCCTTTTAAACAAAACAAGTTCTACAAACCCAATTGGGTGAAAATAGATTTGAATCAAAAATTAAAAATTCAAAAAAAAAAAAAAAACAATTGAGGCAATTAGTCTGAAAAACTCATTCAAATTATTTAAATCGAATTTTGAGTCGAATCTAAATTTTTTGAATTATAATTTGGACCATATATATAACATAGGCCCTCTAATTGAGCAATTGAGGCCCAATAGTTCTATGAAAAGGGCTTTTTTTAGAGCTATCAGTTTTCTCATAGAAATTTCTCTACACCTTTGCTTAGATGCCTTGCATCATATATGGCTAAGAAAAAGCGTTAGTTGATACTTATCTTCGTTTTCCTTCTCTCGCTCCTTGTTTTGCTCTATCAAGCAAGCAACACATTCTAAATTATTCAAATAGAATTTTGAGCCGAGTCTAAATTTTCAAACTATGATTTAGAACATATTTATAGCTTAGTGTCACACCAAGAGATTCATCCAACCTAATCATCTTATAATCCATGTATATAAGAGATTACATGTACATTGTAGAGTTTTTTGGAATGACCTAAAATGGTCCATAATGTTTGAGAATGGCCCAAAATATGCTAGAAGAGTCTGGTATGTTCTGGAAGATTTTAGATGGTTCAAGAATACTCTAGATGGTTCCGCTAGGGATTGAACTGGAGACCTCCTACTACAAGAGATGGGAGCCCAACCAGTTTAGATATGCAACATTGGGTTGTACATGTACTTCTTGAACGGTGGTTTGTTGATCATGGGGTGATTGAATTAATTGCTATTTGAGCTAATGTATGACAAATACCATACAAGATTTTATTATTCTCACTTGTTTTATTTTAATAATTCAATATTATAGCAAAAACTCTCACACTTTCAAAACTAAAGTGCAAAGGCTAGGTGATATTCAAGTGTTCGACACCAAATTAAAAGAAAGTGGAAAAAAGTAACAAATGTTAACGCTATCATCCATAATTTGATTTCTTCAATCTAAAAAGGATTGAGAGTGTTTGACTGATTTCTCCATATTTTGGTGGAGAAGTTAAGTCACCTTCTTTTAGAGTGTTTCTTAGGTGTGAAATCCACTCACTAATAATTCGTGAGTTCAACTTTCCCACCTCTACTCACTTGATCTAAGTGCATTATAATCCTAATAGAAAAAAAAATACAAGAAATCTCCCTAATTATGAAGGCTAATGCAACTTCTATAAAGTTTTTATTGTAATCATTGAAAGATGTACCATGTACTCTGTGTCTACTGAAAATTCTCTGCTTTACATTTAAATGCAAATGATTTTCAAGCATAATAGTTTGGATTAACATCTAAACACAAAGCCTCCTCATAAAAGGTACCCACATGGACCATACTTAATCTTCAACTCAATACCTTCCCCCTTCCCACTTTCACCATACCTAGACACACCACTGCCACCATTGGAAGTTGAATCACTTCCTAATTTAATCTCAATTTAAATTAATGTTAATTTTTATCTGAATTCTCTTCAAAGTTGGATTAAAAATATCTTAAACAATTTATAACTTGACAATTTCAAAAGTATAGTTTGAATAATGCAATTTAATGAATTTTTAGGCCTTATACTCAAGTTTAAATATTTTCAACTAACCTGATATCATGGTCCCTTATAGACTGCACAAGCAGTTTGTTTGGTGTAACCCCCTCACTCTTGTGTCTAAAGGATCATTATATACATTGAAATATTTAGAATACCCTTAATATTTAAAGCACCAACTTCCATGACACTCTTAGCATATCGAATGTAAAATGTTTATAGATGACATGGATAAATGATAGATGAAGTTTAATTCATCGAATCATCCTATCTTTATAATATGCATTATAGAAAAAATTAATGATTCATTTTAAAATCAATTTTATAAGACTGAAAATTACAAATCTAAAATGACAGAATAGGATGAGATATCACTCGCTCTCTATCCATGTGAAACCCTGCAATTTCTACCTTGCAGGTCATCTCTTTTAGTCTTTCTGACTTAATTAGTTTTTTCTTTTAGACATTTAAAGGTTGAGAGGTAGACTTTACAATAATACAATATATAAATACATCACTCTAATATGATAAATAAATAAGGTATTGTAATATTTTTCTTTTCAATAACATGAGTATCTCCATCCACATTAGAGGTAAAACTAATCTCAAAGACTCAAACTATTTGCAAGTTTCGTGTATCACTATGAATACAATTAATGCATCACTATAATATGATAAATAAATGAGGCATTGCAATACTTCTTTTTTGACAACATGGGTATCTCTAATCCACATTGGAGGTGACTAATCTCAAATCACCCTCAAACTTCGTGTATCAGATAATCCAAGAGAAATCGAACCCAAAACCTATAAATAACGCAATGCAATACTTTCTGTGTGGATTTTCACCATTTCACTCATAAATTAAGACAAGGAAAAGATTTTAAATGACAAAATACTTATGTCTAAACTATATAGTTGCATTTTAATTAGCTGCTTTTAGATTTCTTCAAAGACTACTCTAAAGTATGAGGGCTGCACTTAGATGAGAGGAAAGAGAGAGAGTGCAAGAGATTCTCTCGCTTTTCTCTGTTTGGTATTTATTAGACTTTTCTCCCGATTTCCTCTCTTCTCTTCAGTCTAAATTTGGTTTTGGAGAAACCACAATCTCCCCTTCTCTTTTTGCTCTTCTCTTTATTTATTTTCATCTTAGACTCTTTTTCCTAAAGTTATCAAACAAATACAAATGAATCCTCCAATAAGAGAATCCCCAGCTCAAGATATATCTTGCATGTCAAGTTAATTGTTAAAATAGTCAACCAATTCTTATATTTATAAATGAAAAGCATTCCTAAAATTTTATAAAAGAGCCCTATCTGTCAACTTTTTTTAAATAACAATTACTTTATGCCAATATAATTTTTTTTTCTTTCAAAACTACAATATTTCTAAGGTTCAATTAACCTCCTTTCAACTTATCCTCCACTCTCATGCACTGAACTTCAAGTGTAGAAAAAAAAAACCTGTAATTTTTTTATTTGAAATTAAAATAATTTCCAATAATGCATATTTTAAAATATAATGCATTTCGGTATGACAAGTAATTTTTATTTTGATTATCAAATTATTTATTTTTTTATCTTTAGTTCATTAGAAAATATTAATTTATTTTTTAGTTCTGAGATTTTATTATAATTTACCAATTCTTTATTTCTAATTACTATTGAATTTTTCTTTATTTCATCATTTTAGTATAATTTATATTTTTGAACATCATTTGTAATTTCCAATATTTCAGTTCTATATTTTTAATTTATATATAATTTTCAAATTTGTTCATAGTATCTTTTTTGAGACAAAAATATCACAACATTATATTTAAAAAGAAAATTAAAATGGCCTCCAAATAGAATTAAAAGTTATGATTAATATATACCTTTTTACAAATTAAAAGTTTTAAAAAATTGTAAGGGCGTTTTTGAAAGTGGAGAAAAAAAAAAACCTTAATAAAGAGGAGCAGGAAGGAAGAAACAAGTGGATCTAAATTTCCATACAATACAAAATCTGACGTCAGAGGCCCTTTTCTCTTGATACCGTCTGCAAATAAGGAGCAGGGAAGAAAGGAGAAAAAAGGAGAAAGCTTTAGCAGGTACTTATCATCCTTTTCCTTCTCTCGCTCTTTGTTCAAGCAAGCAACACCTTCTAAAAATGAAGCAACTGGTTTTGGGAATTTTGAGCTGAGATGGAATCCATCTAATCGGCTTTTCGCTTATTTTTTTAGGAGGAGATTTCAGAGTCTAAGCCCAACAACACATGCAGATATCTTCAACTTCAAACACTCCAATTTGCAGTCTTAGAGTGCAGGGAAGTGGTTTTAGGAAGCCCAATAGAGAAATGGGATTCTTTGATTTGAATGCCCAATAGAGAAATTAATTGGATCTGATAGATAGTGAAAAGGAGAGGAAAGATGCAGTCTGAATATGGAGTTCCAGAGACCCAGCAACTCATGATGGATGGATGTAGCTCTTCTCTCGACACCTCTCAGAATCAAAGGCACCATATACAGTATCATCTTCATCAACTACACCACCAGCAACAGCAACCGCAACAGCAGAGATATCTCTATATTCCGCAACCGATGCCAATTACCCAACCCTTCTTCCACCAGCACCACAATTCTTTACAAGCCTTTCAACAGCAGCAGCAGCAGCAGCAGCAAAGACAACTGCACCAGCAACTGGGTCTGGACCCAGAGTCTGCTCCAGAGCCCTTCATCGTCTCCAACTTCAAGTTGGGTGTGGATGAGAACAGTGCCAACAGAGGTCAGGCTGCCTTGAACGATACCGACAATGAAGTTCTAAGAGGGAGAAGAGAAGAAGATTCCGTCATTAAAGAACCTTTCTGGTGAGAAAGGAAGAACTCTTCTTTTATGAATTGGGTTTCTCTTTTCTTTTGAAAAAAAAAAAGGGTTTTTTTTCCGTGTGTTTTGGCATTCTGAAATAAAGGGTTTTTGCAGGAAAAGTGGGAAAAAAAGAAAACTAAAACCTAAGCATACAATCCACTAAAGCGACCAAATGATTATCTAGCTTTTTTTCCTTTTTGGGTTTTGTTTCTCTTTTTCGTTGTTGCGAATGTAAAAGCAATGGGGATTTGATTGAATTGATGCGGCTGCTGATTTGCTCAATCAAATGGGTTTTTTCTTTTTGCATATTTCTGTTATGACAAGTCGTGTGGGAGAAGGAATTGAGCATCTCTTTCTACTTTTCCGCTGGCGAGCGAAAAGCATAGAAGATCTATTGATCAGATTTTCCAAAACCTTCCCTACATTAAATAAATAAAGGGAAAGGAACATCTATTCCCATGAGATGCCTATGATTCGGGACTTTTTTTTTTTATCTTCTGGTTTCATTTTCTTAATTTTCACCATCATTTTCTTTGCAGGAAACCTTTGGATATTGAATACATCAATAAGAACAACAAGAGATGCAAGGAGAAGATGGAGACCTCCTTCGAGTTCAACAAGAAAGGCGAAAAGGGAACTGAAAATGAAGAAGGAAAGAGTAGCAGCAGCAATTACGGGCTCTTCGGCGAACTCGAAGCCATCTATACCATCAGCGGCGGCATAGGCGGCAATGGAGGAAATCAAACAGGCTCCGGCTCAGGACTTACAGGTGACAATCCAGCCGCTACAGCTGCAGCTATTGGACCTCACAGTGGCAATCCCCGTGGCGGCGACCATGCATCGGAGACTTCAACTGGTGAAGAAGTCCCACTGAAGAAGCTTCAGAAAAGCAGTAAGAAGAAGAAGAAAAGGAAGCAATTGGGTGTCATTGCCACCTTCTTCGAGAGCCTAGTTAAGCAACTGATGGAACACCAGGACAGCCTGCATATGAAATTTCTGGAGGTGATGGAGAAAAGAGAAAAGGAGAGGACAGACAGGGAGGAAGCATGGCGGAAGCAAGAGGCCGCGAAATCGGAGCGGGCGGCGATCGCAAGAGCTCAAGAACGTGCTCTTGCTTCCAGTAGAGAAGCCACTATCGTTGCCTTCTTGGAGAAAATCGCAGGTGAGAGCATCAATCTTCCGACAGAGACCCACCACTCCCAATTCCCATCTCAAATTCAAGATGAAAACCTCAACGAAGAATCCAACAAACTTACCAGCAATGGCAACAATAATAACAACAAAGTTACCAGCAATGCTGACAATAATAACTACATTGTGGATGGCATGAACATCAACATTGCAAGGAGATGGCCAAAGGCCGAAGTTCAGGCCCTGATTCGAGTTCGAAGTGGGCTTGAATGCAAATTCCAGGAACCAGGACTAAAGGGGCCTCTTTGGGAGCTCGTGAGCTCTTCAATGGCTTCTATGGGTTACGAAAGGAGTGCAAAGAGGTGCAAGGAGAAGTGGGAAAACATCAACAAATACTTCAGGAAGACCAAAGACAGTGCAAAGAAGAGGTCTCAACAATCCAAGACGTGCCCTTACTTCCATCAATTGGATCAGCTCTACTCCAAATCCTTCAACACCCCTGAGAAGCCTTCCCACTCTGTCACCACCGCCGCCACCGAGGCAAAAGGTAATTCAGAGCTGCTGGACGCCGTCGTCGTCGTCGTTCCAACTGATAACGACGATTCTCTAAACCCACCTCTGAAATTTTCTCAACAACAGATCAACATGAGTAGAGGAGGCTTCAATTTCTCTCAGATGGGGCCTCTAGGTTTGGATTTTAATGGGAATGGCAGCGACAATCCAGAAGAAGGAGACGGCAACGGGGAGGAAGACGAAGAAGAAGACGATGATGATGTAGATGGTGAAGCTCAAGATGAAAACCAAGACCATGTGCAAGATCTAGGGTACTGAAGAAAGGCATGGAGACAAGTAGCATCAGCACGAGCCTGCGTGTGCTCTAGTGAGCTTTGAATTTTTCTTTTCTTTTATTTTTTTTCCCTTTTTTTTTTTTCAGAACCATTAGTCATCAAATTACATGGTCTCTACATATTTAGATAGATCAGTTACTTAATAATAGTAAGGGGTTGATATTTGAATGCTCAACAAGTTTTGTTTGGTTATTAGTTTGTTACCCCCTCCCCTCCCCTCTCCTTAGTTTAATGCTGATCAATTTCATAAGTAGCCCATGTCTTTCTTTTCTGCAAACTTAAGCCTAGAATGGAGAAATTGGAGAAACCCTTCAATCGATTTTCGTTTTCCTTTCACTTCTAAAAAGAACCAGAGGATCACATTTCTTGTTCTATGGGTTCTGAAATCTGAAATTCAACTATTCAATCACATTGTTTTCCCCCAACTCAAAAGGAAATGAGGACAGCCAAATTTTGCATTTTGTCATGAAGTATGCAAGCAACATCTGCAGTGGTGCAAGCTGCAATGGAGCAATTTGATTTTAAGGTCACTGGAGCTTGAATGAAGTGAGAGAAAATCTCCATGTCCAGAACCAGAGTGAGAAGAAAGGAAGAAGAAAAATCAAATAAATGAATGTGTGTGGGTTTGCGGTTTCTGAAAGGGTAACGTCACTGATTGAAACCCGCACGGTGCTCATGCACGAACTGACCAGAGCTTGGACAGAAGAATTCATTAATCAACTTCTGTCGTTATCTATCCCCTACGTTGTGCGTCTTCCACAGCCTTGGAGCTTTGCAAGTTTGCAGCAGCCAGCAACTCGTTCCACAATGGTGTAGTACATGCTTGACAGGTACCACCTCCTCCCTTGGCAAAGTTTACCGTCTCTTTCTTTTTTCTCTGTGGGCATGAGGGAAAATAAGACGCACCGACACGTGTGTATTCACTGTTCTTCTGATTTGTCATTTGTAATTTTAATCATATAATACCAGAAAGTTAGTCTTCATTTATCAAAATCATTCAATTTATTTAGAGTTAATAGTCTATAATAAAAAAAATTCTAATTAAAAAGAGTTAGAATGATGATTAAAAATTCACTTCAAGAAGTAAGAGTTTAAGTTCAAATCGCATTCAACTCTTAAAAAAACAAATCTTAGATTAATGCCTCGAGAACTAAGGTGTTGTAAGAGACATCAACACCTTATCATAAAAATATCATTTTTTTTACTTTACGATATTACATATCATTATTTTATCACATCAATCAAATCTTTAAATGCCTCTATTTTTTAAAAAAAATACTTTTAATCCTTCAAAAATTCAAATCTTTAAATGCCTTTATTTTTCTAAAGATTATTTACTTTTAATCTTTTGAACTTGAGGCTGCATAAGTCAAAAGCAATTATTGATAATATAATGAGATTATTTTAGATTTTCTACAATTAACTTGCTTTTAGTTTTATCTTTTTGTCCTGCCACTTGGACATCTTCATCAACATTTTTTTTTTTTATTCTTTATATTCAAACATTCAATTCCATAGATCTAATTTTTCACCTTAATGTAAGTCTTCTAATGCCTCTTCATTCTCTTATTATGGTCGACTTATTATTCTTCAAATTTTCATAATAAAGCTATTTCTAGTATTTTATGTATATACCATAAAACTAATTGTAAACTGTTTTCATTTTTACTAAATTTTATTTACAAAATGATCTTAATTGTACCTTTTATTGCATTATCTAAGAGTTTTACTTTGAATATAATTCTAATTCTCTCTTTTTATCTCTTGTTGGACTCTAATTGTTGATGGATTCTACGTGGCACAGAGATAATCAAGAAATTTGATAATATCATTATTGATATGATAGATTGAGTAAATCTCATCAAGAGTATTTAACTTCTCAAACACTCTTTCATATAATAAAGTTTTGTATCCATCAAATAAATATAGGTTTTTAATTTATTAGATAGTTGACTCAGTACGATGGGTCCATTGCAAAAAATAAAACCTAAATAAAATTATCTCGATCTAATTATAAAATTTATTTTTAATATCTCCATTTTTAACGACTTCAAGTTTTTTTTTTTCACTAAATGGTTGCAACCTATGTGGGTGCCCAACTTTATCCTTTATGATAGTCCTATGAATATAGATTTTTTCATCTATGACATGATATTAAAAAAGAATTTGTATCTGCTCTCAAAATTTTACTTATTTTAAATTATTTTTAAATCTTAATAATTTGCATCATATATTCACCTCACTTGATCGCCTATTGAAAGATTTTAATATAAATACAGAACCTCTTAAAAATCACTTCATCCAATCTTAAAAACCATTTTTCTTAATTCTTAATGACTTTAAATTATTCCTATGAATATCCAATAAGACCTATTTTGATCCAATATTAATTTATATGCATGCACGTACATATAAACAAAAACCTAAATATAATATAAATCTAACTAAAGCTATGTTTTGGTATTTTTTTATAGTTTATATTTTTATGCATATAAATAATGGAGTATGTAATTTAATTCTATTATATTATTCAATTCAGTAAATCTATTGATACTATTTTTAGTAAATATGAATCATGTAGACTAAAGAATTGCTAGACACCTCCTATTTAAATAATAAAAAATGAACAACATCGGGTTATATAAAATACCAAAATTATACTTAAGCTTATCATTTCGAGTAAGAAGTTTTTCTAATATCGAAGTTCCTCTAGTACGAAAATTAGAGGGTGAGCATATCAACCTGATCTCAATATTTTATCTTGGGCCATAAATGTCATTTTGTAACGTGTTTCCAAAAACTCATATCTAATTAAAAAAATTAGAAATATGTAAAAAATATTTTAAATAACTCTTTGAATTTTTTTTTCAAAAATTTGGCTATTAATGATAAAAATAATCACTATATCCATGTTATTTTTCTATAGCATTTCTCATCTATGATTTTTTTTATGACAAAGAAACAAATGACCCCATATCTCTCTCTAAATACGAGGGCATTGAGTAAGACTCCAGATGCACACAGAGTTTTATAATAATTCTAAAAATTACTTTATTTTTTTTAAATTATTAGAAACTCTTAAGTTTTTATAAGAATCTCAAAATCGCCTTGACTATTATTAAATAGATCGTGAAAAGGAAAAAAATACCATTCTCATCAGTATGGAAAAAAATAAATTATGATTTCTCATTTCTCATTAGAATAAAAAATGATTACATGAAAAATAATAAAAGAAAAAAAAATGAAGGTTAACCTGAGATAAGAAGGTAAGGGATCAAAGAAAAATATAAAAAAAGGCCATAAATATTTAGGAGAACCTAAAAAAGACTCCATAAGAATTAAAATTCAAAAGAAAATAAAATTTAAATAGAGTGCTACTTGTTAGAAGAAAATGACAAATGTGACCAAGAAGTTAGGTGCAAAGGAAAAATAACTTTATCATTTCGATATTTTATTTGTTAATAAGGAGACTTTGGAGATTTTCATGAAAACTCAAAAAAAAAAAAAATTATACTTTTTAAAAACAAAAGATGTTTTTAAGAATTGTGAGAAAACTAAAAGGGTTTTCATAATCTTCCCATATTGTAATTAAATTTATTGGTTGTATTTATAGGAACTAGTTACGGTACATGCTCCACACGTACTATAGAGTTTATGTATTAATTTATTTTATAACTAAAGTAAGTAACCATAGAATAAATATCTACTTAAGAATTCAATCATTTACTAATCAGTTACAACTTTTAATATTAATGTAAGATACATAATATATAAAATTGATGCATATTTAAAAATTAATCATTAAAGTTATTCATTTCATTAATTCAGATCAATATTTGAATTTAGGTTTGACAAAAAAATTCTCTTTTCTTTTATGAGTTGAGTGTGTTTAATATTCATAGAACTTAAAACCCAGAATTTCTAGGTTGAAAAAATAACAAACATTTATCAATATTTAGATTTCATTAAAGGTGAATTTCTTTTATAGCCATACATACACGTACAACGTAGAAGCAACACCATTCCCATCAGGGATTTAAATATTGTTTGATATGTGTCGATATCGTGTGATATCCGATATATATCATCTTATATCAATGATTTTAATTAAAAAAAAAAAAAGAGAGTTTTCTCAGCCGATATTAAGATTTCAACCCCTTCTTCATACTATCTTAAAGAAGGCACTTTTGTATGATTACAATGGAAAGATGGCAAATGGTTCGAAATCTCGATCAATACTTTGCTGAGTTTATCATCTATTAATAAGATATTTTCAGTATATTGATAATATATCAGCTTACTTAAAATATGATATTGACATTACACCAAAGGTCAAAAAATCACAGCGATGGCTGACACATTTTGGACAATACAGTTAAAAAAAACATGTTCCACGCTTTTAATATTGGCTCAGTATGTACGAGACTTCAGCCGAATCTGATTAGTTTTTACTCAATACATTGTTACCCGTCTTGAAGTAAAATTCACTTTCAAAAACTAACAATTGAAGCTCTCATATTATTTACAATCATTGACTTTTTGTATCTAAACGATGTGGGGATTTTTGTATCTAAGCGATTTGGGACTTGTGAACTTCACATCCTCTCCCACTCCCACGATGCTGATCTCTGCAGTAATGATTTTATACCCATGCGATGTGAAACTTGTGAATTTCATGTACATGAATTTATGAGCCATATACAATACGTATTTGTCGACAATTAAAATCAAAACTGGCATCAAGATCGGCCAACTAAATATGAAAAGAAATCCATACGCATTGTTATGAACTTTTAGTCACAAAGCTAGAATTCAATTTTTGGAAGGATTTTGAAAGTAAAACTTGGACAGTTTTATATCAAAGATGATAATTGGAAGTTCACAATAATTTTTATGAATCAATTCCCCATCAATAGTATCTCGTCTGATCACTCTAAATCTCTAATCATTCAATTCCTAACATCCATTTAGTGGGAATCAATCGTCATTATCATAACCTACCGTAATCAGTCAATTTTCTTTTACCGACGTTAGCTAAAAGAGATGTTCAGTGGTCCAGCACTCCAGAAATGGAAAAATATGGCTGGAATCGTCTTCTCCACAGGTAGATGGCAGTCAGAAGTCGGAATTAGGTATTGCGTTTCTAAGTACTTAGGGATAAGCATGCCTTGTGGCTGGCTGTGGTTGGAGAACAACTTAAACTATAATATTTTTCTATTGGTTGGTCATTTAAACACTCAATTTCAAAATTTTGTGTGAAAATTACCATTTGACTCTCAGTTTTTTAAAAAAGACGATACTAAAAAAAAAAAAACTGAGGCGCAAAATGGCAATTTCGCATAAAATTTTGAGATCAGGTGTCTTTTAAAAGAAAAGTCGAATGTCTAAATTAATAGACTTTCTATTTTCTCTTCACGTTCAAACTCTTCTCAATCACTTTTAATAGAGTTATTCTTCATCCACTTACCACCCAGTTGTCTGGATTGAGAGATTTACACATGCTTGTCGATTAGTCTCTCTTCTAATGTAGAGTGAGAATATCTATGCTACAAAAAATAAAAAAAAAGATAGTATTCTCAAGATAAATATGGTGAACCATTATCTTCTTCAGATTGAGGAAATCTTAAAGAATAGAACTAAAGAGGATAAGTTTAGAAAAGTCAATCCCTTTCTCCTCATCCTGCATAGCGTATATCTTTTATAGTGGATAAGTGAGATATATTTTTTTGAATGATAATCATTAAGATCTCTTACGATGAAATAAGGTCTCAATAACTAAATCTTACCTAATTTAATTATATTTACAGAACCACCTATTGTGGAATTAGATTTGGACACGATACTTTTACTAAGATAGGACATTGGGTTTATTTTGCCTCTTATAAATTTATAATGTTCCTGGATTTTCTTTTCACTTTTCAATTCATTAAAGATAAAATGAGAGAAAAATGAATTGAATAATCCATTTTAGTGAGACTAGCGGTGCCAAATCCAATGTTATTAGAACCAGACCGTCTAACTAACCGTCTTCGATGCATTTTTTGTTCAATCGAGTTCAACCGCGGTCAAAGTCAGTTAATGAATAATATAATATAAATATTACATAAGACACCTTTTACAAATAAATTAATATAAATATTACAAATAACATTCAAACTCTTAGTAATATACCAAAATTGTGAAAGATATGAGATAGAAATGATAAGAAACCTTTATATTTCAAATATATCCATTTTTTAATATTAATTTTTGACATTTTGAAGGGAATTTTTTTTAAAAAAATTAAAAATTAATGAGATGCGGTTCAAGGTTCACGGTTTTATCGTCAAAACTGCAT
Organism: Chimonanthus salicifolius; assembly: GCA_013350335.1. Lineage (NCBI taxonomy): Eukaryota > Viridiplantae > Streptophyta > Magnoliopsida > Laurales > Calycanthaceae > Chimonanthus > Chimonanthus salicifolius. The sequence goes on from CM023539.1 coordinate 56,325,072, forward strand.
AAAATTGCGGTTCTAACAGGTTTTATTCGGTTTTGACCAAAAATGGTTTTTATCACCTGACCGAACTGCGGCCTTGCCGGTTCTGGTTGAACCGCCGATTCGACCGCAATTCAGTTTGGTTTTGATAACATTGGCCAAATCTATTCCCACTCATTGCTAAGATTAAACTCAAATCTTAGAATAGGATATTATATCTATAGCATTTTTTTATTACTAGAGAGCCAAATCTTTTAAGTGAGTATAAATAAATAGGTCCCTTATAAACTATGGCCAGCGATCCTCACACGGACATTATGTGTATATATACACGAATTTTACCGTGATGCCCAATTTGCCCTCCACCTGCCGTACCGAAGATAAAATAAATGCCAAAATTCATGAACAGTGCAATCCACTGGCCGAAATTGCAAGTTGGCACACCAAAATTCATGAACAATGTAAATCAGCTGGCCGAAATTGCAAGTCGGCTTGCCAAAATTTATGAAAAATGCAAATCGGTTTGCCAAAATTGCAAGTCGGCTCACCAAAATTCATAAACAGTGCAAATAGGCTAACCGGAATTGCAAGTCGGCTAGCTAAAATTCATGAACAGTGCAATTCGACTCTTCAAAATTGTAACTCGGCTTGCCAAAATTCATGAACAGTGCAGTTGAGCTCTCCGAAATTTCAAATCGGCTCGCCGAAATTCACATAAACAGTAAAAATCAGCCTATCGAAATTTTATTGTTCATGCGAAGGGTAAAATCGAGAATACATTAAAATCCATGTCGCTAACTACAAAATGTCCGTGGGAGAATCGCTGGCCATAAACTATTTGTAAGCTCGTTAACAAGACAGTGCTTTAAAGCACCTTTATTAGTTTTCTTGAAAAATAACCTTAGTAGAATTCATTTATACTCTATAATTATGTTTACGTTTGTTTGCTGAAGAAAATTTTCATTTATAAAGAGAACTTCTTTCTTACACATGACTTAATATATTTTTCAGCTTTTGTCAGACTCCTTTGAAAGAAATATGCCTCTTTTTAATCACGTCCTAGTATGGCCCCTCTTGGTTCATATGAGAGTGAGACCACCCGATCAAAAGAGATTGGAAAATAAATAGAATAGATTGGATTCCATAATTATACACGTAAGTAACTAAAACTATAGGAGGCAAAACAATATGCATTTAGTACTACGTAATCCATGCATCTATCCTTTTGTAGAGGGGAGAGAGAACCAAATAGCGCTAATATAGATATTAATAATTATATCTTAGAGGTCTCAGATTTTGAATTACGGCGAACCCTCCACGCATACTAAAAAGATGTGATTAAATAGGTCAGATACTGATAATAACTGGAAATAATAAAATGGGCAGCTCTAGGAAAGACTGCATATCAAACTGCAAAATGAGCATCAATGGGCCCCGAGTTTAGTAGGAGAAACCAAGCCCAGCAAGGATAGGAGGAATCCTCAGGAACTATTGTAGAACCTCCTCTGTGGTTTTCACAGAATCAATAAGAATTATAAATTCAAATGAAACGGAACTCCTTAGCATTAGGAGAACATTGATCATTTGAAAATCTTTGGACATAGTCCTTTAGTGATTAAAAAGACTCGTGAAACACAATTAAATAGGCTAAGGGTCTAAAACGACCTCCTCGAACAATGATTACCATAGTAAGGGAAATCAAGGCATTAACATCGTGAATTGATGTTTCCTTCATTCATGTTGACGCGAAGCATATGGTGTGGCAGATTTCATTGCAAAAAATGGAATCAACAACTCAAGTTGCATTTGGATGAGGGATAAAATTTGTAGGGATTATCTGGAATTATCTTTAACCAGAAGTTACCCTGAGAATTATGAATACCCCTTACCAAGAAAGGCTTTCTAAAAGTGGGAGGGAAGGGGTAAAAATTTGATTTTTTACCCTTATCCATTACCAAACAAGGGTAATGGGGTTACCCCCAATATCTCCCAACCGAAAGCAGCCTCAATGTCCGAGTTATCTATGGGGAAATAAGTTGTATACGTTGTTGGTTTCTTTTTTATGTAGTGCATTATTGCACAAGTTTTGTGGTCTAACCCTTTTACAACCTTTTTTCTATTATAATTATAATTTTTCTATTTTCTATGTACTCTTTCTTCTTTCAATGAATTTTTACCATTCTCTATCGAAAGAAAAATGGACCCTACAAGGTAAGGGGTAAAGAATAATCAAAATAAACTACTATGTGAAATGAATCATGAACAATAAATGAATTTCTAGCAATTATATTGTTAAAATCTAAAATCACAACTTATGATTAGATGGATGTCATATTTTACATAGTAAATATCTTTGTCAATCTCTACATATTCTACCAAAAAATATAACACATTTTAATATTTAAAAGGCCTCTTTGAACAGAGACTTGAGAGTCTCAATACTCCCTAAAGTTCTTATAATAGACTTGGCTTGATTGAACAAAAACAATGGGAGACTTCTATTAGGTAGTTCCTTAAATATTAAAGCGTCAATTGATGGAATAAAATTCAAACCTCATCCACTCATGTTAGATTGTTAGCTATTATAATTTAAACTTTTGAAATTAATTACTACAAAACCATTAAATTTTCATGACCCATTTCACAAATTAAAATGATCAAATTGACTTTCCCTCAACTTTAATCATTCATAAATTTCTCCATCCATCCTATCCAAACATGTAAATCACATTTCAATCTCCACTGTCTACGTGGACCTGCTCTTGATTGAATGACTGACAATGGATTCTTAAAAACATCCAGAAATTAATAATAATAAAATGCAAATTTCACTCTCAATCTATGAAGCGAAACTTATGACCATACAATTGAGTAAAAATTAGAGAATAACAGGTGTCTGATGAAAAACATGTAAATAAAACGTTCCAACGGTGAGGAGAACAAATCCTGGCCAAACGTTCTCTTTAATATATATAAATATAAAAGACCAATGTATCTAAGTGCCCCACCTAAATTTTTAAGCGTTCACCTGGCCAATCTTTGAAATATGTGTAAATCCAATCCATATACGCCGGATACATAACTAAGGGGAGTGGCCCTTTTTATATTGAGGGAGACTTAATCTCAAAATTTCCTACAAACATGAGTAAGAATTGACCATCAAACTAACATTTCATGGTTAAGTTCTCTTTTATATATTGCAAGTTAACAATCTTCACACTGTTGGAAATGGGGTGAAAATATTCCAAATCTCCCCAGAATTATTTCTTTTGTTCATCACGTCACAACAAAAGGTTGTCATTTAAAGAACCTTTATGGCAGTCGAGCAATGCCAACTTCAAGCTTGCCATTTAAAGAGCGACAAAGTTGGAATCATCAACACGTGAATTCATTCAAATAATTGGAATCTCAATTTAGTAAAACCTTTGGCAATGTCCAATTAAGGCAATAGGGCATCATGGGCCAGCCTGGATATCACTAAACCAATGGTTAATCGAGCCTCTCACTGTCGTCCACTACCAATCAAGTCTCTGGGATCTCTTTTACAGACACTATCAGACCCGGCAATTCGGCAATCACGGCCATCTAATTAGATCTATAAGAACACCACTATGATCATGTGTGGACCGGATCCACACTGTTGGTGAGTGTTCACAGTTATCAGTTGAGCACTCGGCCTAAAAGTTTGGCATTAGATAGACGAGATAAACTGTTCTAATGATATGATGATAATCCAGGCCATGATTGGACAAGTTGGACTGCTCGTCATCCAGAACAGGTTCCCGTATAGCAGAAACAGATTTGATCTTGTACGATCTTTAGCATGTGATCATGTCGGTATCACCTGTGATTGTGTAAAAACTACATCCATACCAACTTGTCAAAGCATTAAATGATGACAATTGCCATGTTGTTGGGACGGGGAGACACCCCCCATGAAAGCTACCAAGTAGAATCACCATCATGGTTCCTATACTGGGGATATATGCAATCCAGGGACAAGATTTCATGGTTCCCTCAATAAGGATTGCAAGTTGGGCATAAGCCATGTGCCGTGTCTTTGTCTTTCAAAATTGGAACCCTAACCCACCTGTAACATCACAGAATGACTGGACCAGGTAACTCATCTTCGCTGGAAACAAAGTCCAGCCCCACATAAAAGGGTTTTCTCCAGCCACTCTGAACCTAACAGGCAACCACCTGCCTATCTGGAGCAGACAAATTTCTCACCAATCGAAATGACCGAATCATCCCTGAAAAACTTCCAAATCAATAAAAATCCAGTCCCACACTTGAGCGCACCTTTGAAACATTTTAGGGACGTACGGTGAACATCAAGCCTGGAATCCAAGGCCAGTCAGGCTACCCACATAGCATAAGAACCTCTCAGTTTCATTGCCTAGATTTGTCCTTATTCAGTAAAAGTCCAAACCTGAACAATTAATAGAAATAAAAACATTACATAAACAAAACTCACAAGTACAGATCTACAAACCCGCACAAGCATCCCTAACAAAAAATTTTGATCTTACTTTAACTATGCTGAGAGGCTCACCCTCTTTCCGTCCACACAAAACTTCCCACTGCTTTCAAGCTGCAACCACATAATAATATATTAGATTTTTTTTAAAGGAAAAAACAAGTTGCGATATGATTTATCAAAGCTTTCACCAAAAGAATGTACACAAATTTCATAATTTCATGCGGTCCCAAGATAACGGAACCTAGTCACGGACACAATGGCAAACATTGTCCCATCACAAGGTCAGACAATGATAAAAAGTAAGTCCATCACTAAATCAGCTTGTGGAATCAAGTAAGATTCTAGTCGATCACTGCCTGTCAGTGACATCTATCTTTCAACTACTAGTGTCAAGATAATAGACCTTAAAATACAAGTCTGATCCTGTTTTAGGGCAGAATAAAAAGGACTGCTTTGGTAATCTGCTGGCTGGGAGTACTACAATTTCAGTGTCATAAAGTTGGGAGACCTACTTATTTGGTGGCGAGATTTCAGCAGGTACATAATCACTATTCATGTAGCAAGGACATGGACAGGTGAACACTTGGGTAATCCATGAGAACAAGGAACCTAATACACCAATGCTCGATGATAAAACTGTTGTAGGGATTGCAAAGTCATTTTTGGCGAAAGCTCCATAACACAACATACTTCCAGTTTTGGCTTTGCATGTTAAGAATAAATCACAAAAAATAGCAAAAAAAGTACCTCCCAAAATGAGATGGTGGAATTTGAGAGGAGAAAAGGAAAAAATAATAGTAAGGCAAGGTTCTTAGTAATAGATAGTGGGATAATGATTCAAATCCTAATGAGATGTGGTGTAGGATGTCTAGACTCATTAAAGATATAGCCAAAGAGGTTTAAGGCGAAACTAAGAATAGACTTGCAGAAGAACGTGGTGCTACATATGTTCCATTTCGCTATTTGCAGATGACCTATCATCACCATCATCATCATCAAAGCCACTAAATGTTGAATTTATGCAGTCTTTCTGAAATTGACTTTAGTTTTTCTAACAACCTCTACAACAATAAAATAATGTGTCCCAAATTATTTTATAAAAAAAAAACAAATTCCCGTTTGAAAAGTGGGAATTCATCAATCTTACTCTAAGTGAACTAGGTGGATGTCTCTCTTTCACTTAAACTAGTGGGCGTGGCAGTAAGAAATAAGTAGGATGAGAACTAAAAGACCCATTAACTTTTGGAATCTCCAACAACTAGATTATTCTATGACTTCTCTCCATCCCTTTGCTTTTAAGAATTGAAAGTAACTGATTTTGGCCAATTTCCTATTGGTGTTTTTGTTACTTACCATGTTCCTATATTCCCCATTCCTTTTTTGCTTATCTTATCCTGTTTTTTTTTTTTTTTTTAAAGGAATGAGAAAGACTAATGAGAGCTGGAAACAGTGCTCATGGACTCATCCTCTAAAATTTGTCACTTTTCATTTATTAATGACCACTATCTCATGTAATTCAGTAAATCCGATGTCATTCTGAACTTTCTAATGTTGAATCCTTGCAAGTTGATCTTTTTTATTTTTTGCATGTGTTTGAAATTTAATTACAAAAATAACTTTCTTCAAACTCCAATAATCTGAAAAAGAAAACAGAAAGAAAAGCAACTGTTTTCAGATTTCTTTTGGGCTGATGCTCACAGTCAGGCTGCTTGGGTTTTCGGGCTCAGGTTTTATCATTTCGTATAGGCCCTTGGGCTTGGATTCAGGCTCAAGCTTAACAAAGTGAAATCCCAACATGTACTAAGTTCATTTTCGTTTCTTTGAGCAGCTGAAGATTCATACTGAGAATCAATCTGATTATATTCAGCGATAGACTACAAGAGGATCAAGCACCACAATTTTACTCCTTTCATAGCTAAAACCCATGTACCATGAGTGTATGAACTCTGAAACACAGCTCCACATCACAGATCAAGCTCCTAAAAGGAAGGGAAAAAGGGTATCATAGCTACAATCAAGAAATAGTCAAATAGATGATCAACTCTTTTGGCTACTTGAAGAAGACGACAACAAACATATCTTCTGCATGGGGGGTCTTCCATCTTCACAGCTCAGAAGGGATAGGATTAAAAATAACATGACAGATAAATCTGTTTTAGGAAGTCTCCGTGAAACTTCCACTGGCATCTGATTTCCCCACAACTTCCTTTCTCTCTTTCTTCTTTTCTCCTTTTCAAAAGACGATCATTTCCCACTGTATAATAGTCTGCTTCAAGGGGAAGACTACAAACATTTACAATATATTCTCTCATGCATAGACCAATCACCAATATCTTGTCTCAAGATATTATCCAACATAATATGGATTCTGAGATAAGATTCTATTACATTAAGATATTATACAACAAAGAGAATGAGGTCAGTCCCAATGACTAATCATTTAGTCTAATTTTAAGCCCACCGAATATTTTTTTTGAATATCAAGGGTATCGCCACCCCACAATGGGAGTGAGACTACATGAAGCCACCTGCAAGCCTCATGTATCAGGTAACTCTGAAAATAGTCGAACTCAAGAACTCTAGTCTATTCCTAGAAGCTCAAACCAACTGAGCTACACTTGTGGGAGTTTAAAGTATCCAAGATTACCCTTGTTGAGATTTTATTGTGGTTAGCTATTTTCAGTCTGTTCACAAGATCAGGCACTGAGTTATATCAAGGAAAAAGTGACTTGATGAGAGAACTCCCAAAGTAATATTCCAAATTCAGATCATTGCATAAATCAAATGCATAAATAAACGTAACAAAGAGAAAGGGTTTGGCATAATGCTCGCATGGGTACTATTTTATAATGGTTATTGCATAAAATAAAATGTATAAATAAACACAGCAAAGAGAAAGGATTTGGCAAAAGCTAAATTATATGCGTACCAGATTAATATACATCTTTTAGTCATCCTTAAAATCTACGAGTGACCCTAGCAGAAGTTGAACAATCTATTTGTTTTACTTTGTTGGGAGAGCCCTAATTCAGATTGATAGCATATCTGAGGCATAAAAACTGCAAACTAATTTTAAAACACACAAAACTTCTCATTTTGTATCAAGCATTTTTATGATTTTTTAGTAATATCAGGTATCAAGCATACCTTTCTTTTCAAGTATGAAAGAGAATCACGCTTCGAAGAGAACTTGGAGAAGAAGGATGTAGACTGTCCCTCAACAAGCATTTTGAGCTCTTTTATCTTCAATGACTGACCAGGCACCTACAATGTGCAGAACTAATATGTCATGAAAGAAAGGCAAGCTTTCAATGGAAGTTTCCAATGTCTAAAACCAGCACCTGACGGAGAAGCTGTTTACAAAGTCGCTTCAGCTTGAATTTTGGCTCAACACTGTCTCCAACTTCCAACTCCTCATCGTGTTTTCTTTTAAGTGAACAATTTTCTGTAGGACATTCCTCATCACTATTGTCAAAAGATGTTTTCGTTCCTTTCCAGTTGCAGCCACCGATCTTTTTGGGCCGATCCTTTATTCCCAGCCCCTGCTTTCCTGTTGTGGCCTTGTCCTACATTACGCAAAAAAAAAAAAAAAAAAAAAAAACGAAGAAGAGGAGATGACATAAATATGGCAGTGAACAGAAACAATTCCACTAGAAATAAAACATAACGTAACTATTATTTTTTAAAAATGTAAAGAGCACATCGAGGCCACAGTTGTCTTTCTAGCAGCTTTTTTACTTGTTACATAATGTCCTACATACGTAGATCTATCATCCATTGATCTAAATAAGGCATTAACTTAAAGAAGAGGCTGAGTGAGGAAAAAAGATGTCTCGAGAGCCACAAAATGCTAAACTATTTATCAATTACATACAACCATTGGCAATGTCGGCATATTTAGCTATAGGAAATTTACCAACCAACACAGCAACAAGAAATTTGAAAAGGCAAGGAGTTTGTTTTTTTAATAGCAACAATATCATTAATTGGGTAATGGTACAACCAATTCCACAATAGCAATAGTTAATAAAAGTGGAAAGGGCATCCCCCTGCAGGGCAGGGAAGGGGAGGAGGGGGGTGTTGGCGTTATTTCCCAAGTGAAAATTGGGTTCTTTTAGGTAACAAAATTCAAATAATTACTAATTCAAAGGTACACTTCAGCAAATAGGTTTACTCTACCCAAAAAGCACTTTGCAGAAAAAGGCAGAACTACTAAAAACCACATTGAACCCACCACACACACACACACAAGGGGGTACCTGCACAAGCTTATAAAGATTTTCTTGATCTTCTTCAGCAAATGCAATCCTATTATCTGAGGTATTTTCTGCAGTACGGCGTTCAGAATTTTTTGATACGAGTGATTTATCTTCTTGTGCACCAAGGAAACCAGCGGAGATAAATCCATGTTTATGACCCCACCATTGCACAGAAACATCATTATCTGTGATAACCACCATGCAAATGTAAACATTAAAGTAGTAGACACAGAGTTGTCTAACTGTAAGAAACTTGAAGCATGAAAGGCTAACTGCAAGGACAGTACCTTGTAACTGAAAAGTAAATGATAATTTAAAAAAAGAAAATTTGGGAAAGTGATCAAGTAAACACTGTTCAAGAGAACCCAAACAAGGATTATATGAATATTCAAATGATATTCGCCAATCACACAACTTGCATTTACAAGGAGAAAAAGTGAGCCTAGATATTTGAGAAATTTTCTTTCGGGTAGTGCCCTGTGGCTGAGGAGCTTTGGATAATTTCTACAGGTCTTTAAGGATTGCTCCCAGGTCTTTGGGAATACCCTATTGGGGCTGGTGGATGGGTGGACGTCATTTCCTTTCAGAGGTAAGAAGAAACCAATGTGGAAGATGATTCCAGCAGTCCTGATGTGGTCCATGTGGAAGGCAAGGAATTCAAAGGATTTTCGAAAACAAATCTTGTGGTTTATAGGAGTTATTTGAAAGGGATCGTTGGAGGCTTTGTACTTGGTTAATAATAGGCAAGGCCTTCACGGGGTGTTTTTGTTACATCTTCATCTTTCGTGGGAAGGCAGTTTGAAATGGGAGGAAGGGCTAAGGTGGATTGGATGCCACCCCCTAATGGTAGTTTCAAGTTTAGTGTAGATGACGCAGCTAGGGGCAAACTGGGGCCTGCTGGTATTGGGGGTGGTTGCATAACAGGGGGGAGATGTTTTTATCTCAGAACCTGAAGGTATCATAGATTCAAATGAGGCTGAACTATTAGCAATAAGGAAGGCCTTAATCCTTTGGTTAAGGTTTGGGTCAGTGGAAGTGATTATCCAAGGGGGTAGGTGAATGAAATAAAGCGGATCACTGAAAGGAAGGACCCTCCTTGAGGTTGATAAGGGTTATGTCTTACCAGCTTGGTGGTATCGTTCATTCATGCTAGGAGGGAGGCTAATGGCGTGGCTGATTTTTTAGCAAAACAGGAGTGGACAGGGAAAGGGCTCTAGTTTACTTTATGGAGGGTGTATGAGAGTGTGAGGTTGATGGGGACTTGTTGTATTGACCTTTTGCGTTCTGTTTGCTTGAATTTTGTAGATTGCGTTTCTGTTTTTGATATGTTTCTCGTATACCAGTTTCTTGTATCCTTTTCCTATTGTTTAATGAAATTTGTTCGTCACAGCTCAAAAATGGAAAAAAAAAAAAAAACCCACAATGCACCTTTCACCTTGCAGTTCAAAATCAAGTTCGTGCATTCGTTTTTGATGAGTTGGTAAATAATGCAGGTATACTTTCTCTGTTTCTTGTTCTTTTTTTGGGTATACTTACTCTATTTCAGTAGCAACTCAGGGTATGATTCCATTGAACTTGATGGGGGAGAGGTGAGATCGCAGGGGAGGATGATGTGAAGCTATTGATGACAAAAGATAGAGGTGGAACTCATTAAAGTCTCAAACCTTGTTACAGGTTACTACAGACCTGCAAAACACATCTTGACATTGATGTGGTGAAGCTACAAGAGATGCCCGACCAAATGGTGCAAAAATTTCCTCATCGCTAATTTGAGGGGCATCAAGTGAGAGAGAAAAGAGCCATCTTCCAGAAGAAATAAGTGGGAAGAGAGACAATGAGGGAGTAGGATGAGGATGGATAGACAAAATCAAGTAACTTGCACAATAAATGGGAGGGGTGTAACCTCCCATCTTTGGCTGATTTCCTCCCAAGGGAGTCACCTCAAACTATTAACCTCCTATTCTTTGATAGGAGTAGAACCGTTCTTTGATTTACCAAATGCACATATTTAAATATTACAGCAATGGGTAAAGATCTCCAATCTATAGAGATTTGTGGTTAGAAGACAGCACTCATTCTTTAGCCAAAACCTTAACTAGAGAGTGGAGGGATAATTTTTGCATAGCTTTCTTCATGTTTCCACTCACTTTGTTTTGCTCCTATCCTGTACTTGGCAAGTTGTTTATCAACTTTTTTCCCAATAAATCAATTAACATTTAAAAAAATCTCAAATTATCCATCAACCTCAGCCTTCCAAAATGAATTAACACTAAATTCTAGCTTAAGCACCTAACTTGGCGAAGCCAACCACTACTGGCAATCTTTGACCCATCCATATGTTTGCACTCCTTACAGACCCTTGGCAAATGACAAGGACCCTTTAAAAGGGCAATACACGAGTACAGACCTTCAAGTAGCTTCAAAGAATCATAAAACAAAGCATGAACAAAAGAATTATAGGTTGAGGATTTATATCTTGCAAGGTACCTTCAACACATGGGGAATGGGTGTCAAATACCACTGGAGACTCTAATTTACCATCGTCATCTACATTTGCTTGTGTATCCTCGACCTTGTTGCCCTTCAATGATGGCCAAAAATTAACTTGTAAATAATAAAAATAACTTCCATGTCATGTGCTCTCATATATAAAAAGCAACCAGTTAAGATAAACTTCTAATAAAGCAAGCATAGCAGATAATAAACAGTAACCTGTCAAGCATGAGTAAATGATCAAAAAAGGGTTTACAAAAACGCCACCAATCTCCCTCCCTCCCTCCAGTCAATATCCCCCTTCCTCCCTCCCTCTAGTAAAAAAGACCATGTATATCATTCAAAACACATGTGACTACTTGACAATTCCACAAGCAGGACAAAGTCATCGCATATGAATTTTTTCCAATAAAAAGTCTGCAACATGTTGAAACTGTGATTTTGTTTTTTAAACTGGCGAGCTTTATTTAGAACTATAAAAGGTTAAAGAACAAACAATGATACATTTCCTTTTTTAATATATAGAACAAAGATTTTTTTAATGGTGTTCATCAAATGAATATTCACCATCTATGCAACGTAGTTTGAGATAACCTTATTGTCCAAAAAATAGGAAAACACATGTGAGAAAAGACTAAAAAAAATAGTGGAGTTGGCATGTTAAAAGAATTTGAACATTCCTACCTGTTAACATAGAAATTAAAAAAAATGTCATGCAAAAAATGATAAAAATAGAAAAATGAGATTTACTAATAGATTTAGCGAGTTGGAAAGATTTGGCTCACCCAACTAGACAGAATTTTCAACATCTAAAAATGGAGAAATTCATCAAAAATAGTTAAAAATATGAAAGAGTTCTAAGATCGGAATGGAAGAATGAGAAAGATTTGGCCTACCCAAATAGAAGAATGGTTTAACCAAGATCTCTTGGAATTATGAAAATAAACAACTTCTCAAAAAGATTAAACAAATCTTTGAGAAAGTTCCAAAAATTTATTTTCCACTAGAAAAAGATAAACTGATGCTTCCAATGAATTTCATGGTGCAGTATTAAAAGCCATTCTAGTTAATTCTAACCAAGAATTAATTTGTGGATATAATTCAAGAAAGTTCAAACCCAATGAACTTATAAACATAACAAATGAAAAAGACCTGCTTGCAATTAAAAATGGAATCAAAAGGTCTAAAATTTATCTTGCTCCAAAAGATTTCATCATTAGAATTGACAATCGAGCAGTTTTTTTTTTTAAAGATAACTTCATTAATACTGAACAGAATTACAAAAAAAGGAAAAGAAAAAAAGGCCGAGAAAACCCACCCGAAACAGAATTACAAAAAATTAGAAACCACTTCGGAATCTAAAAATAACCCCTGACGAGCGAACTCATTAGAAGCCGAATTAGCTGAACGATGAACCCAAGCAATTTTGAAACCAAAGGAGTCTATGATAAACCGAATTCTTTCAATATTATCCAAGAATCTTCACAGACAAATAGAACCCAAAGCCCAACTGACTACAATCGAGCAGTTTTTTATAAGTAAAAAGTCGATAGAAGATAATCCAAGACGTGTCAGATGGTTTAATGAAATTTCGTGCTATAATTTCAGAATTGAACACATTAAAAGCACTAATAATATTATTGCTGACTTTTTGTCCAAGTAAAGTCAAGCTCCAAACCAATGAAGCCCAAAGACTACTTAGAGGTTGTTCGAACTAACAAATGAAGAACAAGCTTGAGAACCAACTCCAACCAAGGAGAAAGTTCACTTAACTCCAACCAAGGAGGATATTTCTATGGAAATCTGAACACCAGTTTTCATAATCTTGACAGAGATTCAAACACCCAAAACTTGTGTCATATGCAGTCAGGCTATTACCAGATCAATATAAACTGATAAATAATGTCTACAAGTCACACTGTTTGGGTGAAAGGAAAAAACTTCCGCAGACAGTAATCTTAGTTGACAAAATATCTACAAAATGTAAATGAAGAAAAGAAAGTGGCCAAACACTGGCACGAAAAAAAATCCAAAATCTTTTGAATGATTTAGTAACCAAACTAAATTGGGATAAAGAATTCTCTTGAAATCTTTGACCTCACTAAGACTAAAGATGATCCTTCTAAGGTCAAGTTGCAGAGAATATTGCTCTTTGAGAAGTGCAAAAAAAAAAGTACTTCCCAAAAAAATCTATCGTATTAAATCTATGGTCCTAACCCAAAGGATTAAAGATTTATTTTCTGAAGATATTCATTACATGGATATAATATTCACAATTCCAAAACTCCGTTTTTACATAAACCAAGAAAAATGGAGTCAAGAAGCAATTGATTAGGGGCTTGTGAGTGAAATCACATTCCTTGCTCTAGATCCTCAAGACTATAGGTCTTTTCCTACCACAGTTAAGGCAATGATTTATCAAGTGGTAAAAAACTATCACTTTGATAGATGTATGAAGATCAGTATCTCCAGTTCTATAGGATGGAGCCAGCCAGGAGAATTCTGCTTTCCATATCAAATTTGGCTGCTGGATAAATGTGAAGATTAAGACTTTCTGATCCAGAGCAGAATTGAAATGAAGAAATCCGAATTCTTGACAAAAGAAACCTACTTTATAAAGAGTTATGTCAACTTTCAAAGAACAGCAAGAGACATTCTAAACTCCAAAATGTTAAAAATCACAAATGGAAGAACTATTTTCTATACCCATCAACCAATCTCTTACCAAATTACAGAAGAGCAAAAAGATGAAGTTGATAATTTGATAAGAAATATAATTGTTGTTAAAGTCAACCTTCCCGACGACCTTCAAAGACTTTCTTTCTAGGATTTTTTAATTTATTTTACATTTCATCATCAATAAATAAGTGTAACTTTCCTATTGGCGGTTTGACGTAGTAGGGAGAGATGGCACATTAGCAATGGTTGAATAAGGGTTTACCAAATTAGCAAGAATCATGTGTCAAATTGAATGGATAGGATGATATGGTCAATCAAGCTATGCTTGGCTTTTTTTTCCCCTCCTCTCTCTTTCATATGCAAAAATAACATAGTTGTTAGATCTATTCTAGAAGTTGTTCTGTTTTGTCTCCATAACGGAACGTTCCAGCCATTTCAATGTTCCATTTCGTAAAAGACGGCATAAAAATTTTAAAAAGTAAAAAATATAATAAAATATGAAGACAATAATGCAAACTTATAAATATATTTAAATTAATTATTTTTATCATTCTACACTAATCCACATAAATTCTCATGAAATGTTTGGATTTCTAACAAGAATCAAATACAAATTGAGTTAGACAAAAGAAATCCAAAAAATGCCAAAGAAATGAACTTGAATTCTTATTTTATTCAAAATTAAAGATTAAAACGTAAAACACATAAGCACACCGGTCCATTTCATTTTTTTTTCCTCATTTTTTTGTCATATACATTAAAAAAAAACCATATGAATTGAAAATATCCTTCATGATACAACTGGACTACATTTCGGCCCAAAATTCAATTTTTAGTCACTTGATCTTAATGAACAAATTCAGCAAGTGTCCTTGAATTAAAGACACCTGGTGACTTTGACCACTAAAATAAAATTTTAGGCTCTAATTTTTTTTTTTTTTCAAATTGTAACTCATGAAGCCTATTTTTCAATTGTGACATTTGATTTTATATGTATATCTTAAAATAAAATTCAAAACAACAAACTCTATGGAGCGACGAGTAAGGCTGAAATGGGCCATTCCAGCCCCTATTGCCCAAATCAGGCCCGTTCCAGCCAAATCCGGAACGGAACGAAATTGACAATTAAAAAAATAAAGGTCTTGAAGCCCATATGCTATACGGAATTTGAGATTGAATTTTTTTTCCTTTGTGGTTGTTTACCCTTGTTGAATTTGTTTGAAAATGCCAGTAGTTCAATCTATTTCAATTGAGTGTTATAATTCCGAATGAGCAAATTTACATTCATTTTATCCAAGGTGAGATTTGAGTATCTTCCTATTGAGATTTCCTCTAAGTTTGAATCCACTTTCTTCAGTGTGTGATCCTGGGTTTAGATTTTCCATTAGATCTAAATACCAAGTGATTCTAAGGTTCTATAGTGATTTGAACCAATAATTGCATCACTCGACCTTTCCCTATTTAAATACAAATTAACATAATCGTGTAGAAGGTCAAACATCAAAAGCACAAAGAAACAAACAACTTGTTTATATAATTGAAAGACTCAGCATCCTAAACAATGTTTCCAAGTTTGAACACTTCAATAACATGACTGCATGTTTCAGACATAGCAATATGTGCATAAAATGGCTGGGAAAGCCACCTAACTATTTTTAACCAGCCACTTAGATGAAATGAAAAATATTTAAAGAAGATTAGTGAATTACAAGAATTCCTTGGAGATCCTTAGATGAATATGCATTTACAAGTTTGCCTCTCTCCCTCTTTTTATACCTGGTCAATTACTAATTTATATCAGAATACAATTACAACAGGACAGGAAAAACCCTCCATGAAGCAACCTATGTATAGCATTTAAACAAATCAATTATTCAAAAACAAAAAACAAAATTACGCAATTTTGGATATTTGACCTCCCCTGTGGTCGAGTAGCTTTAGCAGTCGACTCCTTTTTAGGTATATTGTCTTGGGCATCCACTTGAAGGTCACTTGCCTCCACAGCTGTTAATGAATTAAAGGAAATAGTTGTAAGATAAATAAATATAAAGAGAACAAAACACCTACAACATACATCCATACCTTCATTATTGGGTTCTGCGACTTGCTGTCAATAAGATACAAATAACATAAGGAAAATGCAAAGCCATCAGGGAAAGCACACACCAAAAACGCATACAAATATATACAAGAAATTACACATTAAAAAAAAAAAACATTTTTCCAGCCAACTTGTAGATAAAAATACATATTGCATATCAAAGATAAACAAAGGATGCTAAGATGAAAAGTCTTACAACTTTCAATCTTTTTAGAATACTGTCAAACTGAGTGGTATCAAATGCCCAGCTGTTAGCAGCCTTATCTAGACCAATGCCTATAAGTAAGAAAAGAAGATGACAAACAAACATCAGTGCACAAACACTGTATATAACTTTCAGCAACTATGGAAAGCATAAACACTGGCAAAGACCTGTCGTATCCTGCTTGTTTTTAACCAGGACATGTCCCTTAATTCCTTGCTTGTCTTTTCCCAGGCCTTCACCTTCTTCCCATCCCTAAAGAAAGACTATTAGTGTACATAAAACAACTAAACATGGTAATGCAGAGCCTGTTTTCTTCATATCATTAATATCATGATGGAAAGTAATGTGTGCAATATACAAATAAAGTCCATTCAATGGACAGATCCCTACCACACAAAAACACAACTGAATTTATCTCAGATAGTCATGTTCAACATCTGCATGTCTACGCTAAAAAGAAGATTAATTTTTCCATAGATTTTAAATCAAGTTATAAATAACTAATTATACACAAAATCTAGAGGCAACAAAACTCCATTTTCACTAGTCATTGCAATCCTAGCTTATTCAATTTAACTAGTATGACAAAGAAACCTTTAGGCATCATCTAAACGTTGGACATTTTCAAGGGGGAAAAGTTCTTTTTCGATTTCTCAAAAAAAAAAAAAAAAGAGGATGAATTTCACTAACCTAGCACTAAAGGGTTTTTCTTTAGAAACCATAACAAAATTTTATTAAAAAGGAAAATGGAGGCACAAGTAAAAACAATAAGTGCGTGTACAAATGAACCCAATAACCAACAGTCCATTCACACCACCACTTCTAAAGGCCCTACTCCGTAATAACCTTCTTACCAATTTTTCCTCCAAGTTCAAAACAGTGAAGGCGTTTCTCCCTTATGCTTACTAGAATAAGATTCCTCAAACCATTTTGATAATGCTTCCACACCCTCTTCCACAAATTCAATCCCATCATCTACCTATCATCAGTAGTTTAATTGCCTCCTTTATTATAAAACCCTTTTTCGGAAAGCTTGTAATCCCACCGCTCCTTCCATCTTCCTTTCTTCTTCACCTAATTTGCACCCTCCTTTTCTACAGCACATGCACCAACTGGGCCACTTAATCCTCTAGACAAACCATATGAAGCACTTCGCACCCATCCATGAGAAGGCTAGAGGCAACGTCTGGTCCAACTGAGACACTCTAACCACATGCCTGAATAAATGTACCAGAATCCTTATGTCCTGAGCTTACTCCCAAGTTTAACTCTTTTTCCAGGTTGTAACACAACGATAGCAATATGCACACCTTGAGTTCAGGCAATGAGTATGCCGTCTTCAAAGCTTCAAAATTTTGAATATTTTTATGGTGTTCTTTTGTATGTTGGAACTCCTGTAAAAAGGTGAGTGGAGCTTGAGATTCTCTACACGTATTCCATGTAAGTTGTAACCACCTATATCAATACAAAGACAATATTTTTCTACTTGTCTAAAAGAAGGTGGATTTTCCAATTACATAAAAGGGATTCATTTTGGACCAAGCCCGTCTGCCAAACAATAATACTTGTCCAAGCCCACCCAATTGTCCTAGGCAAGGGTTGACTGTGGTCTACGGATCATGCCCAGCTAAAATCTAGGATTCATTTAGGTTCATTCTGGGTAAAGGCAATTTCCGAAAAGACGCATCAAGGCAATCAATAGTGTTAGAAAATCCAAACATTGGTTGAAGAATTATATCCTACGCTGCAAAGCACAAACAAGAATTTGGACATCTGTTTTCGTATCAAATGAAATAACTAGCAGAAACAGAGAGAGAGCGTACCATCTCCTTCATGAGGCGGAAAGCAGCGGACTGCCTCGCAACCCCTACGTAGCAGAGGGGGGCTTCGGGTGCGGCCATAGCTGATGTATCCGCTCTCACTTTTCCACTCTTAATAAATGAAGAAGAACCTAAAGAAGAAGAAAGAAGAAAAGGGAAGACGGAAATGCAAGGGCTTGTTGATTTATTTCGTTGTGTGTATGTTTCTGCTCCTTTGGTCACACGCAGCCACACCCCAACACACGTGTATCGCATCCAGGCAAATTAGAGAGCATCACTGACTGCAGCTTCACCAGTCACGTGTACAAGTAAACTAGTACCGCCTTGAGCCGTTAACCTGTCCAGATTTTTTAGGAGGCGCTCAACTTCAAAAAAAAAATGGTTCGCGATGGCTGGATCTGACTCGATCTTACCTAACTCTATTATTTTTTTTAATAATATTTAATTTAATTAAAATAAATCAAGTGGATGATGAATATATCCTCTATTTTAATGAATATCTTTTATTTCTGATTTTTGTTTCACTAACTGGTACATTCATAATTTCAATTTTAATATTATTGAAGTTACTAACGAAAATAAATAACACATTTTATGCATGAGTGAAATGATGGTGATAGTAATATATAAAAAGGTTTAAATAGCTAACTAGCCTTATTAAAAAGATTATTAGACATATTTAGTCTGAAATGACAACATAAAAATAATTAATTGATTTTAAGATTTTAATTCAATCAGTTTGCTTCAAAATAATTTCATTGTTTCATTAAGAAATTCACGACTCTTTTTATAGTTAAGATATTACTGGTCCTAATCATTTCCACGATCGAAGTCACGACTGTCGTCAGATAGAGTTTCTGCTAGGTTTCTACCAAGGAATTTCTATAGAAGGAGGCGCGTCGACCATAGAAAAACGACTGTTACCAATTTACCAAACCCGACTCCAAAGGCCAGCAAAGTCTTCTCTGCAAGTCGTCGTTGCCAGCAGGTACTTCTCTGTCACAATACCAATTTCCTTTCTTAGTGTCGTGTAAGATTTGAAAGAGTGACTCGAGGTATTGTAACTTGTAAGATTGAATATTGGTTTCATTTATTAAAAAAAAAAAAGGTTCGGATTTTGGTTCTAATTCTGATGCTTCACTCTTGTATCTCTTGGATTACAATCTATGTCCTGGAAATAAGTTGCAAAGCGCGATAGATATATTTTGGAATGTATCCTTGCATTTTTAGAACTAGACAGTCGCTGCTAAATAAAAACCAAAAATAATAGAAGCTATTAGCTAATTACTGGTTAGGATGCAAGGATTTTGGATCCTGGTTTTGAATTGTATAGGAATTCTAATTTTAAGGTGTTTGCATGGTCCAGAAATCTGGATTGCTGACATTCCAGGACCATGAATTTTCCAGGAATGTGCAAACCAACTCTCCCTACTTTCCAGAGATTCCAAGAATTTTAAACAATGAACCAGCATCTAGATTACCAAGAACAGCACGATGTGTTTTTAAGAAAATACACATTTCTGTTTCTGTTAATTTTTATGGAATGTTCACCCATGTAGCCAAAAGGACCATGCATGCCCGTTTGTGTGTATCCCAGTTTCACTGTTTATTTTGGGTGGCAAGGAAACTGAAAATAGTGTCAGAACGAATCCCCAGACTAAGAGATTCATAGCTCTGATGAAGGAAACAGGAAAACATCATCCCAACTAATGAAGTTTCCTATCCCAGGGCAGCCCCAAGTGCACATGGAAATGGAGAAAGGTTATTTGGTGCAATTTAGAATTAGGATGCATATGATTACCGCATTTGCTGCAGTACAAGTCTTTTCAAAATTTGTCCCTTTTTTCATGGTTAACTTATCCACAGGAGATTTTCGGTTCAATGGCTGATAAACAAGTGATCAACAAGGAACTAGATAATGACCACAGAGATTGCATCTACCTCAACACTGATGCCATTCGTTCACTCCTCTCTTGCTCTTCCCTCATCCAACACTTTCACAATTCACTTCCATCAGTAATGACCTCGATTCAGTCACCAGTTCGTCAGAACTACACAATCGATCCATGCTCTTCTTTGCTTCTAATGCCATCTTGGTCTAAATCACCTTCTCTCCCCTACATTGGCATCAAGATAGTAACTGCATTTGCACAAAATTCTGCACGAAATTTACCTGGCATCAATGCCTCTTATCTCCTGTTTGATTCCTCCACGGGGAGGACTCTGGCTGCAATGGATGGGACTGAACTAACACTTTGGAGAACTGCCTGTGTTTCTGCTCTTGCCGCTCAGTTTCTAGCCAGAAAAGATGCAGAGGTTCTTGTGATGATTGGGTCAGGGTCATTGGCACCCTATCTAATTAGAGCTCACATTTTTGTTAGGCCTAGTTTGAAGAAAGTCATCATATGGAATAGAACGGTAGGGAAAGCTCAGGATCTGGCAAAGAGCTTGCAAGAAGAAGAGTCATCTGGTGTTAGTTTTGAGCATGGAAGCTGTTTGGAGGAGGTCGTCTTGCAAGGAGATGTGGTGAGTTGTGCCACTAGCTCTGAGATTCCGCTTGTGAAAGGAAATTTGTTGAAGGCAGGTGCCCATTTAGATTTGGTGGGATCTTTCAGCCATTCTATGAGAGAATGTGATGATGATGCCGTTAGGAGAGGGAGGGTATTTATTGATTGTGAAGCAGCTTTGGTGGAATCAGGGGAGTTGGTGGGTGCTTTTGAAAGAGGTGTTATTTCACATGTGGACATTGCTGGTAGATTGTTGGATTTGGTCAAGGGAGAGAAAGGTGGAAGAAACAGCTCTGATGAGATAACCATTTTTAAATCCGTTGGTTCAGCTGTTGTGGATATTTTGGCTGCCCAGTTGGTTTACGAGACATATTTACGTGGTAACCTTTAATAATACCCTTTTGTTTGTCGTGCTGTATGTATCAGTGATAGAAGTATAATGTGGAGATGAATCCCAGCTATGATTAAACGTATATTGTCATCTTAAATATGTAATAATCAAGTTTGCTGGCCTCGTTGCTACTAGAAACTGTTAT
The DNA here is from genome assembly GCA_013350335.1 of Chimonanthus salicifolius. Lineage (NCBI taxonomy): Eukaryota > Viridiplantae > Streptophyta > Magnoliopsida > Laurales > Calycanthaceae > Chimonanthus > Chimonanthus salicifolius. The sequence continues at coordinate 56,346,131 of CM023539.1, forward strand.
TCTGTATTTCCATGTGATGTTGATATCTAAAATGGATTTTTCTCCCGTCACACCATTTTTTCTTGCTCTTCTGGATGGTTCTTCAGACAAAGGAGAAGATTCAGGAGATTGGGTTGTGTTTGCGTTTGGAAGAAAGTAGCTGAACTGCAATCAGTATCATTTCAGCAAAATGCACTTGCAGCAGTGCAGAAATCAGAAAGCATGTAAGGTGCTTTACTGCTTCTGACTTTTGAATCAATCCTTGAATAGTGATGTTATTTTCTTTCTGAATTACCAAACATATCAAAATGGAGGAGGGCCATTCTTTTTTTTTCCTTAAAAGTAGGAGGATTATCCATTATTTTGAAACTTTCTAACCACCTGCAACTGCAATTATGCAATGCTTCTAAATACTAGTATCAGTGAGGGGAGGCATTTTTGTAACACAATTAAGAAAATTTAGCTTTGATAGACTTGTCATCTCCTGATACATGGATAATGGCTGAAATCCTTGAAGTTATGCTGATTTCTCTCTAGGAGCGTCATTTGTTAGAGCATGTTTATGCATCATCAAAATTATGAAATATTTTTTAATGATGATTTCAATATCTGAGAATATTAAGTTCAAACATTTCTGATCCTTGTAAAAGTTTCATGTTTGTTGCAACAACCCCTTATGAAAAAACCAGATGGAGAATATTTGCACTTGCTGTAAGAAACCATGGAAATATTATTTTCTCAATAGACTGATAGCGATCTATTTTCAAAGTTAGATGATCAATATATTATTATTCCCATGGGCTTTATATAGGCAATCGGCCTGTGGAAATAATTTGTCAATTCCAAATATAAAAAGCCGACCCCAGATTGATGGGATAAATGGCTTAGATGATGATGATGATTGTCAATATCATTATGCAATCCTACAATTTAATTTGAAGCCTATTTACATTTTCCCTTTATTTATGTTTCAAATGCCTTCTCATTTCTGATACAATTGAATAGAACTGAACCACAAATCATTACAGGTAAAACATATCCTAAAATGCCATGAAATTTTAAAAGTTCTATCGCACGCTCCTTTCATTTGTTTCTTTGGGTGATCAACATCATATTATATAAATACGAAGGAGGATACAAGCATACGTTTGTACATAACAGAAGACCCAGGAACCAGTAGGTACAAAAGATAGTGGACCAAGACCCGCATTAAGAACAACCAGAACCAACCCACAAAACTCATACACCCATAACACCAAGATCCAGTAGCAGGTAACCACCAGCCAGCTCCAATTTTCCACAGCAAACATGCTAACCTCTCTTGTGGTTATGGATATCACTAACTTCCAGGTAAATGATAAAGTCGGTACTGAATCCAACCCATTCATGGTAGACAGCCTTCTTTCATTTAGTAGCCCATCAGCATTAGAGTTGGTTTCCTCCGAACAACACTAAACCACTGAGACTTGGGGTTTCATTAATGTAGCTTTATCTTTAGTGATTGGCTTGAGATCCCAACAGCCAACGCCTCTTTGAACAGCATTCCGGATCAAATCCTAATCATCTCCTTCAATGGCCATCCTTGGGAGTCTCATTTGGACCACCAATCTTAGTCCTTGGAGAAATCCAACATATTCACCCTTCAGAAGGATCAGTTGGGTTTAGTTTACCAGTATAAACAGCAATAATTAGTCCTGCATTTGTTCTGGTGCAACCCTATACCCTCCCCCCCTCATGAGCCCGTGGCTGACCTATCAAAGTTTGGCCCAAGTTCCATCTGGTGGCTTCCAGAAAGAGAGGCTAGAGATTTGGCTTTTGTCGTCCTTCTCATCCAGTCATTGTATGTTAAAGAGGCTTTTGAGCAACCGCTCTAGCATTATATTGCTTCCCCTCTGGTAGAACCTTGTTCCCCTTCTTCCAATGGTTGATTCAGACAGCTAATCTTCCAATTTTCTCCTAGCTGTTGGAATTTTCCTGTTGTTCGGTAGAAACAGATGATTCCACAATGTCTAGCCTTCTCTTTCTCTTACTGGCCAAGCCAGGTTCTGTTTGCAAATTAATCTGAGGAATTCCAACAAGGCTTCCTTTAGAGATTCACACCAAAGGAAAAGATGCTCATGAGTTTCTTTATCTGCATCACAAATAGGACATTTGGGGTTAATATTTATATTTCTGCAATTTAATTTTTTTTCCTGGTGGGAGGATCATAATTAAGAGTTTTACATGAGAAGAATTGGACTTCAGGGGGAACTGACAATCTCCACAATACTGCCCAATGTAATTAGGCCCATGTCTGCTATTTTAACAGAACATCAGGCACATTGGCTTGAATCCTAGTGCAACTGATCTTGTTCCTCAACAGGAACTGAGGTAATTTGAGAACCTAAGTTTAAGCCAACAATCTCAACACTGTTTTGGATATTCCAAGCACTCTTAGCCTCTCTTTCTTGCAAGTCATGCACTTCTTGAGGCATATGATTGATACTTCCATAAGCATTATCTTGGACAGTGACCCCCAGGGTATCAGGTTTAATCCCCGGAATCCAGTAATCTCTCCTATTTACCTTACTGTTTCACCCCACACTCCAAGCACATCCATCTAGAATGTACTCTCCCACCCTGAGAATTTCCAAAGGTGGGACTCAGTAATTTTTTCCTAAATTGCAAGGAAATCCTTGTTTTTCAGATATTTTTAAGGAGAATGTCCCAATTTCTATTCTGTTGGTTGAGAAATCTCCAAGTAGACTAATATGAAAAGCTAAGTTCTGTTTACAGAAAATCCTTGCACCCAAGCCCTCCTTGACTTTTGGAGTACAGACCTTATCCCAACTCAGGTAGTAACATTTTCTTCTATTGTTATTAGTTTTGCTCCAAAAGAAACCTCTCTCCCATCTTATAATCTTCTCAGTTTTTTGGATTTTACTAGTTCCCATGGAGATGACTAGCCATGTTCCCCACAACTAAATTAATTAAATAGTTTTGCCTGCTTATTTAAGAGTAAACTACTCCACCCTTGGAACTTCTGTTGAATTTTTCTAGAAGCATAGCATAATCTTTTACATTCAATCTTCCAATTGGGAACCTCAAGATAAGTGAATTGGTCACAAGTGTCATGAATAACAAGGGTATTTTCATTTCTTTCGATGTATCGCCATGAATGAGAATTGAGCTCCAATCTCTAATACTAACCTACCTACTGACCTGGTGAACAAAGTTCAATAGTTGGAGACAACCAAGCACAATAATACGAGAAATGGCAAGATCATAAATTATTACAATTTAATCAAAATCATTAAAAGAAATTAGAAAAAAAGAAAAAAAATCTTTTGTGTTGCCTTTTTTAGCAAAATAGGTGGAATTGAGGGAGAAAAGAACTCTTGGGGGTGGGGACCTCCAATGACTTTAGTGTTAAAAACTAAAAATTAGAGGAGGTATTGGAAAGATATGAGAATCATGGAATAGATCTGATCTTCAAATGGAAATGACTAAGTGAGGAACCCAATAGAGGAACCTCATTGTGAAAATACTATTGATCTAGTTTCAGATGTAGGATGTACCATTATGGGTCTACGTGTGAGGTCTTGAGATGTCCTGATGGAGAATGAGTACTCAAGAAGCTATCCATTGAAGGACATCACCTTTGCTGTGAACGAACTGGAATCAATCAAGTTGGATATCAAGGAATATTTGTTTCTCAGGTAGAGACATTGAAAGAAGTGATGCATTTTACAGTTATAAGATGGGCTGGTGTGCTTTGTGCACAATAACATCCCAAGACAGCATTTACCCCTTTGGGAATCCTTGCTGATTCTGAACTATATATATTTTGAAATTGCTTCTATGTTGAGTCGTGAAAATCCTCTGAAAAGAGACGTTTTTCATCACAGTGGTCATGTTCTTTTATGAAGCTTTGTCACACAAAAGTAGAAAACTGGGGGGGTTCTATTCCATTGATAGGTAAAGAAGAAGAAGAAGAAGGGGAAAAATACTGTACAAATTCTACATAAATGCCCCCTACTAACTTCTCTAGTTGTGAATTTTTCTAGATGGCAGTCCATTTTAGTATCACAATTTTTGTTTGAGACAAAAGACTAGTGTATCTATACCCAACCTGATCACTTACTACAGAAGCATAACACTTCGTAACCTATTCAGATTGAATACATGCAACTTTAACAGTCCTCATTTCTGTATAAAATTTATTCCTTCTGTCCAGCTTGAGTATTCATGCTGGAATGACGGTCTGAAACAAGCCCATTACCAAGCTCTAGGTCCTTACTGTGAAATATTTCAGCTTGATTAGGCTTTGAGAGCAGGTCATGCCCTATGCCATTTAGCTATCATGGTATCATCAGTGTGTCAGCAAACTCAACCATGGGCCTAGCTGGCCCACAGGCTTTCTCTGTAACCAAACCTGAATTCAGCCACTGTGGGATGGATGAGGCCTGGCCTGGCTAGATATACTAAACCTGAATTCGATGGTTTACTTTGATTGCTGTATCAAGGTCCATCAAGATATACTTCATTCGCAAGTGAACCACAAGCATATGTGCGCACAAACCTACATCTGAATTCAACATGATAGGGTTAGAACAGGAAGTCAAAAATGCATTACACACCTTGCCTGGAGACATCCAAACACTCATCAATATTTATTCAAGCTCTGTTCTCTTTATTCTGGAAGTTTTTTTTATCATTGCCATAGTGCACCAATCAGACTTCATTAGGTATGCACCATTATGTTGCCGTATGGCAATCATTCAATGTCATTTTGCAGTGGCATCTTGATAGATTTTGCACCACCTCAACATGGTGCCTAACTTCTTGTAATTTCAAGAATCAAACAAGTCCACAATTAACAATATTTTGAGCAATGGTTTTATCTTAGTTCAAAATGGTCGCTCAAAATATAGAATTCCACATTTCTTGTCAGTTATCACCCCAGTGAAGTTCATGTTTTATAGTATTTGGACAGAATCACTTTCTTGTGCATGTTGAGGACTCATTGTCGTTCACAGTAGCTAAACGAGTACGACATTATCTTCCACTTGCCCTGTAAATTACCTGTATGACCTACATGTTTCAGGAAAATATTCATCGTGAACCAGTTCACAATGAGCCACTGTGAACTTTCAAAGAGAGCCTTTGGATTGAGTTATTGGTTAAATTTGAGAAGTAAAATCTGACAACTTTTTGCTGATCATAAAGCTTTAATTGAAAGCTCACCCTGATTTTCATAATCGATAATTTTTCATATCTTCAATGCATCTATCTCCTTTTGGCTTTTATAGAAACGAGTTATTTTGTCATTTAAAAGTTGCATTTCATTCATCCCTGAAGAGGTTTCTTTCTATGGAGCAGCATCCATTGCGTGGACCATTTGGCATGCTCAAGACCAGATAATTATACCCATTTGATGGATGGCCCTAGCATGCTACCAGACAATGTAGAGACAGTGGTCCACATGTAATGGGCAAAAGATGTTTTGGTATGACTTATTAGGATCTAGACATCGTGGTTATTGAACCTGGTGAATGGCTAAATGGCTAATTTGGTACGGACTGTGGACTATGGACCATAGTGGTGCATATGGATATTCCCACTCAACACTGGAGGTGAGACTAATCTCATGAGTATGTGTAAACCTCTCAATCCACACACTGGTTAAGTTGATAAAGAGTAATTCCATGGAGAGTGGCTCGGAGGGTTTGAACTTGAATCGAATTCAAGACCTTATTTTATAAGATGGCGTCTTGATTGTCTGGCCAACCATATTTCAAGAAATGGTGATTGGGAACTTCACTTTAAAGTTTGCAGCCATTTGATATTAAATGATCAAAACGACCAGAGGAATTGCTGGTCGTAGTGACACTACTTAATATAAAGCCTCATTGACATGTTTAATATACTGACAGGGAAAGAGAATCTGGGTTTGACCTGATTTGGTTTCATGTGTAAATGTAGACGTAAATTTTGTTGGCTGTATTAAGTGACACATGGAAAATAAAATCATTAAGATATTTCTTCAATTATTTTGGGAATGATTACTGATTTGATATTAAAAAATATAGTGATAAGTAGACAAACAAAAACTTGAGATCCTTAACCCTACCTTGGGATATATTCTGCTCCCTTACTGGTTCAATATCTCCAATACAACCCACCTCTACGCTTGAACAGCCACTGCTGCTGCATGTTCTTGCCTTAATAATATCTCATCAAATAAAGTAAAGAAAGAGGGAAGTAGAAAAAAAATTGTGTTTTCCTTATGTAACAAAGATTAGGCTATGCTTATACGTAGGTGCATATGAAGCTAGGAATGGAAAAGTAAAAGGCTTAAAAAAGTTGGATTGTTTCGCCTTTACAAAGGCATGGATCTAGGCCCTACTTAAGAGAAACTATTCGTTGTAATTAAGTTCGCAAAAGTCAACAATAAGTTGTCAAATTTTACTTTTTGAATTTATTCAACAATTCAATCAAAGGGCTGTAATTAAAAGTTTACATTATTTGTTGAGGATCAATTGGCAATCAATAAGCTGAATCCATCCAGTGGGCTTAGAAATTCGACTTAGACAACTAAGTTTCTATCTTGGACTAGCTTACTTTTTCAATTTGTTCAGCGGCAAATATAGAATAAGTTTGGCAATTTTTACTCAAACAAATGATCGTTGAGTGGAACCAATGTGCCAGTCAATTTAAACTGTGAACTCACAGTACCGCTTTGTAAGTTTAATTTTGTTTGGTGTAAGTTTTTAGGATTAGAGTAGAGATCTTAGGTTCATTTCTTTTTGGACTTACTTGATACACGAAATCTGTAGGTAATTTTGTGTACATGTGGGATTAGTCTCACCTCGTAGGATGGAGATATCTATGTAATAAAAAAAAAAATCAAATATCAATAACACAAATACATATACAATAAAATAAGAGTTAAAAATAAAGGGTCAAAATAGTCATAGAGGCCACTCTGATAGGTCAATTTAAATTGTGATCGAGTCACTCAACTCAAGCCAAATGTATGATTGCCTTGCATGGCTGGTTGTTTTTATATTTTTTATACATTTCAGCACCTATATTGACAATCTCTTCATCCATAGAGTTCCCAACTTCTCGTATAAATACCACCAAAACTACATCTTAAAAATTATTTCATTTATTAGAGGACGACTTCTGAATTTGATTTTTTTTCTTTTTTTTATTTTTTTTTTTGAATTTATGTGTAAGAAACCGTGGAATACTAGTGTGAAATCCCCATGGATGAGTCCACTGGCACATCAAGGTTAGGTCATCGGGGATCAAACCCACAAACTCCCGATTCCTTAGGCGGGAGGCAACCAATATTTTTTTTTTACAAAAGAAAATAATCAATTCATTAAAAATCATCTTAAATTTTAATTGATTAAAGGAGAAGGTTAAAATTAATGAGTTTTCTACTGTAATATACATGTGACTAGGAAGATTTGTATCTAGTAACAGTAGTGGACCAATTGCACTACGGCGGTGGAAAATGATTTATAAAAATACAAAGTAATTGGATGGTAGAAGCTCAATTTTGAACTCCTCCAAATGTGCTGATTGCTGAATTGTCTCCATTTTAATATAAACAAGACTCTTATGTGTTTTAGACATGAAAAAACACAAAGATTATTAAAACAATATAATAGAAATTATTTGAGATTAGATACACTAGGCAGGTCTGAGTGAAGGGAAGTCCCTTTAGAAATCTTGCAAAACCAATAAATTATTTGATTTCAAGATATTAAATGTTCAATGAAAATTAATATAGTAATTATTGATCGACCAAGGCTTCACGTGGGGTCCACTTTATGTTAAATCAGTTTATTAAAATTATTTTAATAACTTAATCTGACCTTTTATAATTTTCATTTGAGCATCATTGCAATTAGATTAATGATGATAGATTAAAATATTTATTTAATGATCTGTTTCTAATCTTAAAAAAATTAATATAATTCAACGATGATAATTTTATCATAATCTATTTATTCATATAAGTTTTAATTATTAAAAAATCACTCTCTGAATCAACTCATCAAAAATATTAACTTTTTGGTTCAAACACATGCAACACCTGTGTTTAGGTTTCTCTTCTGATGATCATGAAAATGTTAAAATGTCCTTTTAGACTCTTTTTGCACCATAAGTTTTTCTCGTACTAAATTTTAAAAAAAAATCTAATTTAGTTCTTACTTTTTTTTTCTTTTTTCCAAAAATAAGGATAAAATTATTTTTTTTCAAATTTTATACACGATGAGAAAAATTCATTATGCAAAAATTATTATCTCTACTCACTGGTGAGTCTTTTTCATCTATTAATCTTCTCCTATTGCTAATGAAATGAATGGGCCACCCCATCTATTAGGTGGGCCCTTTTGCTGTAGATGACTGAACAAAGATTCGCTTGTATACTGAGAGGAGAAAGTATTATTACTGCCTTGGCCGTAAGCATTGTCAGGATATTTTTTTAAAAATTTTAATATATATTTTAAATGGGTCATATAAATCATATTATTTGAATTATATTTATTAGATCTATTTATATTTAAAAAATTATATTTAGTTTTTTATGATATAAAAATAAAAAAATAAATGACTGAGTAATGCAGATTTCAAAGTCTGATTTCAAAATCTTTTTAAATAGAATTTCTATTTTAGGGCTTAATCAGTCGTTCTTGTTTATATTTTTATTTAATCAAATTTAATAAAAATGATTCAATATGACATGATTTATAGAACTTAAAATAAAACACGTGTCCAAACTGCACTGTGTGGGCCAAGGCAGAACTCAATCCATTGTCGAAGAGACTGTGTTGACGTGGCGATGACCCACTGAAGTGGGATACACGTAGATGTAGGCCCCGCGCATCAGACAAGGATTCTAGTGGGCCCCTTTCCCCGCCACTTCTCCTGTCGTGTATTGATTCTTTGCAACTTGCGAGGGGACCGCCAGCTCATCCGACTTCAGTTTCCAATCCATTCAAAATAAAAAAGAGTTTGTTGAAAAGGAGAAGGAAAACGCCAACGTGCCCTTAAAATGCCTTTGGCAAAATCACCTCTCTCTTGGGGGAAAATACGATCTTGCCCTCTCACTTTTGCCACAGTCTCAATAATAATGAATGAATCGGGCTTTAGGTTGAAGATTGAAAAGAAGCCCCTTGTAATACTAATCTAAATGCAATTCAACCCAATAATGTAGAAATATTAGTTAAATTTAATTTAGGAAAATAAAGGCCAATTTAAATATTAAAATCATATAATAAAGAATTAGTTAATTTAAATCTACTTGGTAAATAAATAGATAGATACGAATCTTTGAAAGGACTTGACTTTCTTAAAATTAGTACAAAATCGATGATGTTATTCTGAACTGTGTGCCAATTACAGTATAGTCCATTAGATTTTGGCTCAGCCATTTAGGCATCTATTACTGTGGTCCTCAGTGCGCCTAAACATTTTTTATACATGGGGCACTTCTCCATGGCAAAAGAGTCAAGACTATGAGATTTTTATAATATCATAGAGGATTTTTTTTGGAAAAAATATTTTAAAATTTATAAATTCTGATTGTAATGTCAAAATAATAATTTTAGTTCAGAGTGTATTGTGATAAATTTAAAATGAAAATGTTTTCTTTTTTATTAAGGTGTGAAAAATTCAGAAAGAGTCCTACTAAAATGAAAATGTTCTTTTACCACAAGAAATCAATGAGTTCATTTTAATTTAGTTTTCTTTCCGCTTCTTCAACTCTCGAGCTTTTATGGTGATTTTTTTTATAAAATTCATAGTAAAATACAAGGGAAAATAAAAAAGAAATTGTGTATTTCATTCGAATTTTCAAGAACAAACTGAGAATTCAGATTCTCAGAAATTGAAAAACACTTATATCACGAGAAATGTCAAAGCCAATGAAAAATATAATATTTTACAAAGAAAATCGCTTTCAAATGAAATTTATGTTTCAAATTCAACAAAAAATATCAGTAAAAATTGCTAGCCATGGAAAAAAAAACTCTATTTCTACATTGGAATACAAGAACTTGACTTGAAATATGATTTTCCTTTCTTTATTCTTCTTTTTTGTCATCTCTTTTTGGCATAATTCCACAAAATCTCCAGCAAAAACAAAAAAAAAAAAGTCTAGGAAAAAGACCACTCCAATGACTCTTTCATCTTTTAGTTCTTCTTAACTCTCCACAACTCATCTTTTTAGTTCTTCTTTACTGTAAACCCATTCTTCTTAATAACTTTTTTGTACTTATCTCTATATTCTGCACTAGTGAAGATCTCTGTTTTTTGTATCAGCGACTGAAAATATACACTAGCGCAAAATGTCAAAAACTAGCACGTCATTGTATACTAACACAAGATCAAATGTGCTACTTATGGAACTACAAAGACGCGGTGAGTCAAATTAAAGTATGCAAGGCTCTAACAAATTAAAGTATGCAAGGCTCTAAATACATGTAAATTTAAGTAGATTACATGTAAATTTCTGTAGATTAAGTCTTAAAAGTGAAATTTCAATGTGCATCAATTCAGAGGTTTTTTTTGTCCAACAAAATCTGACTTGACATACGAGCCTACAATTTTTTTTCAGGGGCACTGCCACCCAAAATCATATATTTTAAAGTATTTTTATCCAAAAATCTATATGGGGGTAGTGTGAATCAATAAAAGTATAATGTACGTACCCAAATCAAATTCCTTCTGACGATGACACGAAAGTGGTGAGAGTGAGGCCAACGGCGGGTGGAGCCGAAGGATTGGCACTACCGTAACAGACTAACAGCAGCCGGTTCTACTTCTTTAGAAAGGAAGGGCATTTCGATATTTATGATTAAAGCAGACATTCAACAAGCAATTAAAGTGAACATTCAATGGCTTGGAGTTGTACAAACTGGTTTATTGCACATGGAACCGACACGTGCCAGTTTTTAAGGCATCCAAACAAAGCCGTGGAAAGATCCGGTATCCCTAGGAGTATACCGTGTTCGCCGTTCCCACGGCTTGCTCCGTCCATGCGTGCTACTCACGTCCCCACGTTTAAAGCTGCTCTTCAACAGTTAAACGCGGTACGAGCCCGCCCGAATTTGGGCAAACCCGTTTAGTCTACTGTGTTAATAGTTACGTAAAAGGTCGTAAGTTACGTTACATGACATGTTCAACCAAGCATTGGGTCGTACTGATATATTTAGCTGCGAGTTTCATTAAATAGTATCTTAATGAACTTATTTAAACGATTTTTATTTAATATATTATTCACAAAAAATATTATAATTAGATGAATTAAATTCAATCATAGTATTTTTTTTATGAATAACATATTGAAAGAAAAATAATTTGAACTAGCCTATCACTATCCTATTCCGTACGACTATATCTAGGTGCACACAGTAAACTATAGAATTTTTTGTACAAGTGAACATTTTATCTAAATTATATCATTTTTTAAATATTATCTTTTATTGCTTAATTGTGGAAAAGTAAGAAGGTTGGTACGGCAAGAGGCCAGCTGAAAAAGCTCGGTTATTCTTGTGGATTGTGTCTGATAGTAGACTTTGATAATAAATAAATTATATAGATAAATAGATTATTATAAGAACTATCATGCTATAAAAAATGAGACTCATTGAATTACATTAGTCGTCGATTCTTTTAAAAATAAAAAAATCATTAGACAAATATTTTGACTAGTCATGTTCAATCTAATGGCAAAGATGCATCAAATACAACTATAAAAAAATGGATCAAAAGTTTTTAAAAGAAAAAAGTAATTTTAACAAACATAATTTAATATTAAGAAAATTCCACATAGGACCATTGTGTTGAACGCTAAAAAGACACGTTTTATAGTTTTGCCCATACAAAATTGCTCTTTTTAGTATTTAGTTATAATTCTATATAAAAATAATTATACTAAATTGTCAATAATTTAATATAATAAATTGTGATAAATTACATGATTGTTATGATTATGGGTCTTATCAATGAAAATAGCCTCTATAAAATAGATTAATATGTATTATGTTGAATATTAAAGTTCAAGCTACCAATTTTTTAAATGCTCAAAAGAAGGCCCAACTTTAACATACATAGTACAAATGATATTTAAGCACAATAAATCATAAAAACTTATTATTAATCAATTGACAATATCTAAATATATACAAAATCTCTTATTTTATTATATAACGATTATATTGAATAATATCATATTACATCAAAGTTCTCCTCACACCATTTTATAATAATTCTTTTCATAGTTTCAAAGCTTTTAGGATTTTTACAAAATTCTTACTTATCCAAATTTATGTTGAAAAAAAATTCAATTCAATTCTTTTTGCAGTTGATATGTTTTTATGATATTTCTTATACATGCCATATCCATTTATTGAAGAAATTATCCACTGCAAATGAGTTCACAATGACTTGTTATGAACTTTTAAATATAGTTCTTAATTAATTTATAAACTAATTTAAAAAGGAAAAATGATTTTTTTATTATATTATAAATATTTTGGTATGTGTTGTTGGCCTGTCTATGGGCCTTTGTGTTCTGTCTTGCCTGTCCCGGGCTGCGTTTTTTCCGTTCTTATTTTAGGGCTTTTAATCACCTTTGTAGTTGACTATGAATGAGAGAATGCATAACGGGGATGTATAGTTTCAGTAGCTCGTGCGGACCATTAAACCGCTCCACCTACGCTACTTTTGCCTTCTCTTCACTTAAAATCCACTGTCGCTGCACAAGGGAAGCTCAAATGAAGTTTCCTCTCTCTAAGATCTGAAGTTATAGACATGAATTGAGTCTGCTCTTTCAAGTTCAAGAAATCGAGCTTCTCCCGGTTGGTGTTATTGGATCTGTAATTTCTTTCTTTATATTCTGTTTTTGTTTTTTTTTTTTTGTTTCAGAATTATATATTCTGGACTTTTTTTTTTTTTAAATCTGATTTAGATTTGCAACGACAGAAAAGAAGTTCTACGTTCTGATCTCAATATTCAGTTTCGCCTCATCATGTTTTGATGTACTATATATATATATATGCGCCTCAAATATGAAATGCTACAAACTGGCATCCGAAATCGTTCCCTGAGATTCTCATATTTATAGTCGATTGCAGAAGCAAATCATTCATCTTCCAGTGTTTTTTTTTAAAAAACATAAAATTGTTGTAGAAATGATGTGTACAAGAAAAAAATGAAGAAGAATAAGTGATACAAGTTTACCTTTGTTGTTATTGTTGTTTGTGGAATCAGATGTCGAATTTTAATTTTTATTGTGTTTGATTTTTAGTAATGTAATGCTACCAGTGAACTTGGGCCTGGGACTAAACGCTTTACTGATGACACTAAATCTGCAGATTGTATTTTTTTTTTTCTGCGCACCTGGGTAGATTTGTCACTGTCGTTATTGTCGTCATCACTGTCATCTGGTCTACAATTTGGTTGCTTGGTAATGCTTCGGCAAAATGTATGCTTATCGGTTATGTTAGTATGTTTGTACTGGCTTGGGGCTTCAGGAATTAGAAGAACTTCTGGTGAGAAAACCTTTTGGTCTGCATTCTGTCTCAAGCCTATTTTATTTAAATAATTATTACAGTCAGTAGCGAAAGAATCGGTATTGACTCTGAACTAGTTCTCAGAGAAACCTCCTAAACTTTAAGAGAAGGGGCCACATTACCCATGACGACAGGGGATACTTTGCCATCAATCATTTCACATGTTGAAGGAGTCAAATGTTTTTCAGATGAGGGAAATTCCCCCACGGTGGTTGATGTGATGGCTTCCCTTTAAGGCTCACATGGTTTCTACGTCAATTGGTACGTAGAATTTAAATTCATGGGTAAGATGTACTTGGTTAGAATGAGCTAAGGCATAAAAGAGGAAGGCCTTAAAGTAGGTAGAAGAATATGTCAAATTACATAGTAGCAAATAATTTGGCCCAACCTGAGAAAGAGAGGGGAAGGTAACTCACAAAGTCAAACTTAGAAGGGTTTCACGGTGATCATGAAAGGTACCGATCCATGGACCCATAACCTGTTAAATTGAAGACTTTTTTTTTCTTTTGAAAAAAATGAAACTGTTATAATTGGAGACTAAACAATCATTTTGCAGAGTAAACCTTAGAAAGCTACTCCAATGGGATAAATGCAGAGTCTCTCAATATAGCTGTTTCTGGGTGATGTATTATTTTCTCTCAAGCAATAAAACAGTGACCATTCCAAAAAAAGGGTGCAGTCCATATTCGCATTTTGATTATTTCTTTGAAAAGGGATGGGAAATTCAAATGCACTGGCTGATGGAGCATCTGATATTGGTTCATTAACTGATATTTACATCCAAATTGCACCAATTTGCTATAGGTGCCGCTCAGAAGCAATACGACATCTTCACGTGCAATTCGTCCCCATTTATGAAAATTTCAAATATCAACTTCGATCCTCCTTTTTTTTCTTTTACCTAAAAAAACCTGAAAATGATTTTTGTCCCTGATGAGTGCTGTCAATCGAAATGCATTTTTCTAAGTTTTTGTGCAAGGTCATTCTAGTTCGTATGCAAAAATTAATGATGTTGAACTTGTGGTATTTGGATGTTGGTGAATGTACATGTTTCTTATGTGCTTATGGTGTGCATGTAGAGGGAATTAAACTTAAGCATAGAGCTTAGAGTTTGTTGCATGCCATGGCATAGGAAATTGTCCATTATATCCAACTCTCATAAAATGGATTACGAATTGTGGAAGTACTCCCACATGGTCTGCAATTTGTAGTTGATATTAGCAATGCCACATCCACAAGGCCACAATTGTCAATGTAAATTCAGATCATTTCTTTTATCTCACTCTCTTTTAATCCTAAAAAGAACGTAAAAGATAAGTAACAATATAGGCTTCATGTAGAAATCCAAACATTGAAGTGTTACTAGACTCTGTTGATTAGCAAATAAATATCACAACTTGAACTCTTAGTGCATAAGGACTCACCTAGAATTTAGGCTTCTTTGATGATACTGATTATCATTAGATGCATTTACAAGCGTCCCATAAGGCTATAATTCTTTGTACTTCTTTCTTTATCACATTTGAAGGATCTATTCTAAACAAGATATCGAAGTCACCTAAAATGCTGGCCTCACTTGAATATTAAGAGCTTAAGCTGCCCATCTTTCTTTTATCATCCAGATTGCCACTAGACTTATTATACTAATTTACTAAAGATAAGCAATGTTTCTATATGATATTGTGTTCAATGCTTTCTTCTATGTCAAAAAACCATGTCCAGCACTCCACCAATATCCATGGTATGCCCCTGCTGCATCCGTGTCTCATCTGGGCATGATAGCCCTTGATGAAGTGTTGAAAGTACAAATGTTGATTTGCAGCATATCATACCTCCACTATCTCATTTTAATTTATACTTTAGCTTGCCTTTAACCATATTTTTTTAAGAGGCAATGATTCTGACCTCAAATTTTCTATTATCAGAAGGAAGAAAATGATGCTCAGTTTTCGCTATGTCTGGCTGTGCAACACACATTATTGTCTGACATTTTTTTGGGGAAAGATGTTATTGTTTGACATGCTGCTTGTCACTTCTTTCTGAACAGGAAAAAACTTTAATTGCAACAATGTTTAACAACAAGGGGTTACCAAAATGTGCAAACTGGTCGCATTCAGGACGAATGTCAAAGCTTCCTCCTAGAAGTCCATTACCAAACATCACCCACCCATCAACAGAGTTTGGATCCAGCCTGCCAATTGTTAAAAAACAAGCTCCTATTCCTAAAGATAATCACAGACAACACCAACGAGCATCTTCGGAAAGCTTCATTGAGGAGCAACCATAC
Source organism: Chimonanthus salicifolius (assembly GCA_013350335.1). NCBI lineage: Eukaryota > Viridiplantae > Streptophyta > Magnoliopsida > Laurales > Calycanthaceae > Chimonanthus > Chimonanthus salicifolius. The sequence continues at coordinate 56,361,974 of CM023539.1, forward strand.
TGGCTTGATGATCTTCTCAATGAGCACGAGACACCTGTTGTAAGAGGAACCCATAGGCGTTCCTCTAGTGATTCTCTGGCTTATCAGGATATTCTTGGTACTTCCTTTAATGTGCAGAGTATTCCTCAGCATGAGTCCTGGACAGGCAATGATCCATCTCTTTTGCCTTCCTCTGTGTCTCTGCCCCTTGATATGCAGAAAGACACATCACGTGCCTCCATGTTGGAGATTGGCTCCAACATGATAGCTCCTACCAGGGCTTGGAAATCTTCTATAAATTCCTTGAACTATCAGACGTGTGTTGCATCCATGGGTCAACAGGACAACAAGTGTTTTATAGAAGCAAAGAAAGAGAGAGAGAAAACAAGTGACCATGACCACCGAGAATCGTCTGAAAGGAAGGAAAAATTATTTGTCAAGTTGAATGCATCTGATGTTTGCCCATCTGACCAGAAAGGGTGCTGTGGAAGGAAGGAGGAAAGCTCACATGGAAAGCCTACTGCACCTGATGCAGATCCAAAACAAACTAAACTGTAAGACTTTGATCTGTGAACATCATGTTTTTGTAATGCATGATTTCCTTGCTACCAATGCCAAATGATGCTAACAGGGATGGAAACAGACAAACCCATTTTTGAGGGTCTGGCTCTTCATGCTTTCAGTCAAATGGGTAAAGTTTTCATCCTATGATGGTAAACTGATATGAGAACTAAAAAAAAGGCCAAGGTATGGCCTGTCCTATGCCAAACTCTATTTTTCCTACTCGACTCTTCCAGGTTTCAGTTTAACTGTCCATGCTCCACAGGTTATATCAAGTTGAGCTATTCATGGTGTCAACTTTTACTATTTTCATATTCTAATAGTTGGTCAACTAGATTTGATTCATCCCCTGTGAACTTCCATATTCTGTTTTTATAACATCTCTGGCAGTTGCCAATCGGCCATGCTGATCCGTCGGGCTTCCAGGTTGAGCTTGGTCTCTATTTACATCTGTGTGCTGGGCCTGCTATTGAGTTGGCTACTCCACCATTTTCTCTTGATTTCAGCCTCTTTGTGGTTGCAAGTTGCTGGAATTCGGCCTGACATGTCAGTCTCTCAGGCTTTTATGTGGAAATAGGTGATTAATTGTTGGGATGTAAAATTCAGACCAAGCCCCAACTAGAATCCATAATACTCTTGACATCCAGTCCAAAGCAGAGAGTTTGCAGGTTTTGCACTCCTAGACTACAAATATGCCAACCTGATCAATGTCGATGAACTAAGTAAAATCAAATGGAGGCCAACAAGTTCAACAAAGCATAGTAACAGGGAGAGGTGCATTCTTTGATTTGCTCTGGAACTAACTACTGTTATGTGCATGGGCAGCTCAGTTGGTTTAAGCTTCTAGGGTTAGATTAGAGATCTTGGTTCAACTCCTCCTAGGCTTACCTCATACATGAGGCTGACAGGTCGTTTCATGTATCCATGAGATTAGTCTCACCTCCAATGTGTGGGGTGGGGATAGCTATGTTATCCAACAAAAAAAAATATATATATCTTATGCCCAAACTTTTTGGGAAAGGAAAAAATTAATTCCTATTGTTCCATTCGAAGAGAGAGAGACAGAGAGTGTCTTATAAAACGCCTGAAAAATGTCAGGTTTTTACCTTAATCAACTCCCACCTAAAAAGTATACATCCCCACAGCTTACATTTGGTCAGATTTTTATGTTATCTTCCTAAATTTTAAGAACATTAGCAAAAGAGCCTACTGAGAGCCATAATCCCAGATTTATTTTGGAGCTGCAGGAAACAGGTCGAAGAGTATGACTATGAAACAATATAAGGATCCTTAAACCTGGGATCATGAATTTGATGACCTTTTTTTTTGTTTTAAATGATTGTATTATTTCATTAAGAGAGAAGAAAATGAAAATTTTGTTTGGACCCACCTGATCACACATTTAGTTCCTTCGGCAATAAGAGGACCAAAGTTCTTAAATGCTTCACCATATAGAAGTGCTGAAATGTCAGCATCAATACCTGACACAGCCCCTTTGAACTGGATAAAACAACAATGCTAGTGTGCTTGACATTCCAAAAACATGATCCCAGCACCTCAGCGGGCCTGGGATCACCAACAGTGCTACTGCTACCATATTTAAGATTGATGCTAGTCGGTCCCCACAGAAACAGAAACATCCATGACACTGGAATCCAACATCTATCCAGCTTCTCCATTGATGCACCTTTGAATTTCTAATGAATGGAAGCGCAAGAAACAGTCTGATGCATAACTGAAACCATCACTATCCAACTTTCCCACACTTCATTTTGCAACTCCTATTATGCTCTCCTGCTTCAGACAAAGAGAAAATTTACATTCTTTCTAGCCACACATTGACAGCCTTTTACTTTTTGGAGGATGAACTGATTAGTTAGGATTATTAAACAATGGAAGTCCATCCAACTTCATATTTTCTAGAAATGATGATGCTCTAATGAGTTGAACTGACTTTGTTGCTGCTTGCTATTAGAGTATGAGATCACTAGGAAGAAAATGAAAATTACATCCTAATGTTGACCTTCAGAAATAAAGCTTATGTTACCTGACAAATGGAGAATTTTATAAGCTAGAATGAATCACGAACATCCTCTTTTAGTGTGAAAATTCATGAACAATGAGGTGTTATAATTTCTTTTTGGATGAGGTAATACTTGACTTTACTCACTGGATTGATTTCACTTAAGAATGATAAATAGGTGCCACTTCAAGTAAAAACTGTAACTGATTCTATCCTGTTAAGTCTAAGTATTGTTTTCATGTTTTTTCACTTCTAATTATTTTCCCACGTTAGAACTCGCTGAAGATCTTTGGTAAGAAATATGGAAAAATTGGTAATTCTAGCTGTGGAGCCTTAAAGGTCATTATTCAAGTCATCTCCAGAAAAAGCCCCTCCTTGAAGACTATTGCCTGAAATCTCCACGCATTCCATTGATTTCAAGAGCTTTGTTGTGCAGGCATTTTGCACAGCGCTCAAGGGTTCGGAAACTTCAATACATTGCTGAGCTGGAACGGAATGTTAACCTCCTTCATGTAATTCCCAGTTAGAAAAACTCTTAGCATAGAATTTCCTCTTGAAACCTGAACTCATATTCACTGTTTACTTCTTCCTCATTTCACATTGTAGGCTGAGGGATCAGATGTGGCAGCAGAGCTTGCATTCCTTAAGCAACAACATCTTATATTGAGCTTGGAGAATAAGGCTCTCGTGCAACGAATAACCAGCATTGCTCATGAGAAGAAAATAAAAGATGGTATGTTTTTAGTATTTTGTCCCCCTTTTCCTCCTAATGGTTGCCAATGAGTGTGTTTGGGTTGTGCATGCATTTGTGCACTTTGGCGTGGTTGCTTTTGATCTATGTGGATCGAACATCTGAATTGAATGTCACTATATTCAGAGACTTAGTGTAATTTACTGTTGGGTTAAGAAAACCCTAAATTAAGATTTGAACCTTTCACACTTTTAAACCAACAGTTATTATTATCCAATAAGGATTGATCATTTTAACATATCCATGGAACTCAACAGCCCAAAACCAGTTGCCAACCAAAAAAAATAGTAATAATAATAATAATAATAATAATAATAAAGGATTTATGTGATCTTCCATAAAAATTATAGTTGGCTCTTGGACAGAGTGAAATACCATCTATCCATGAGAGAATCCAATAAGGTAGAGAGGACCATGACCTGTTGAAGCGAGTCAAAACCCACCACCAAGTATAACTGGTAACTGAGAAAGAAATCAAATGTTATGCAAGTAGAATTTTTTTGGATATCAAGTGGTTTAGGTTAAGAATTTTATCAGATGTTCCTGTCCTTTAAAAAACTTCAGCTTTGAAGATCGTAAATTTTTCCAGACTAATTGGGAATGGAAATGATAGTTATATTTAGGACCTAATGATTGAGAAAAAAGAATTTCTAAAAGGGATATCTTGAGACTCCTTTCTCCAAACCCCATTGTTCTCTCCATTAGAAATTCAGCATCGTAAATTATCTTCAACAATTGTTCTCTCTACAGGTCTATACTTCATAATCCATGAATTTTTTTTGGAACATTAGGCTCCAAACAAATTTATCCCTAATACCTCCCTGCACCTCCTACTTTCATATTCATTTGGATGCAGATGTGAATCCTCTAAAAAGTTGGTTTTAAGGTGAAATAACCAATCTTGCATCATCATATGTAACTATAATCCTTCTCACATCTCACATCTCACATCTCACCCACAATCCTGCCTCCTTATGACCAAGTCCATTTTCGCAGCCTCAATTTTGGAAATTTCCTTCTTAACAGTGGAGCACCTCCTTCATCTCATAACTGTTTGGATCTAGCCCCTTTATTCTCACAGACCTTAACTTTCTTTGAAGGGCATCCCTTCCTTCCTCAGACCTCTATGACAATTTTGATGACAATGGTCCAATTCTTTTCTAGAACACTTTCCATTCACAGCTCACCATTAACCAATGGCAATTTAACCACTTATCATTTTGTATTATTGATCTTCCTTCTTTCCCTACAAACGTAAATCTCTCATATTTTTCCCCAGGCAACATAGCCATCCTCATTGGGATTTTAAATATGGACAGTCAATAGGTAAACTAGAATGTATGGATGAAAGCCTGTAAGTTTAGATATTTTTTTGGACAGAGCAGCAGATTTATTTGTGAAACCTTTGATTGTTGCATTCCACATAGATAACGAGTTCACATTGTCACCTAGAAGAAGACTAAGTTAGTTCATAGTGAATCTCACCAATTGCACCAGATGGAGAAACCGAACCAAGTGATGCTATTGTCCTGTAGCTCTACAAGAATTGCACTCTTCAATGTCCAGCAGAAGTTTCTAAATCTATTTGAAGCAATGCATCAACATAAACACTTAAATCAAATCCATTGAAGCTCTACAGAAGAAAATTGTGTGATTTCTGTAATCATGATAATTAGTTGTTGCATTCAACAAATGAACTAGAATCTCATGTATGTTGGCAACAGTGGCAAGAAACACTGAATAAAGGACCAATTTTTTTAAAAAAAATTTATAAGATTATCTTTTGAAAAGTATTTTTTTTATGGGGGCTATATTTTCTTTCGGAATACAATTATTTTCCTCACAATGATTAATTAAAATATGAACTTTTTCCCTTGGGTGCAGCTCAATATGAATTGTTGAGAAAAGAAGTGGATCGATTGCGGGAAGTATATTGCAATCGAAGGTCGAAATGTCAACAGCTTGACAACACAGTTGAGGATCCTACAGATCACTTGGACGTTCGGTTCAGCTGTTTGTCGCTAGGTTCACTGAACGACTGGGAGACTGGCTCCGTGAAGGAGGCTGGGGTTATGAACAAGGTTGCACCTTACCCTTGCATGATGCTACAAAAGTCATAACTCAAAATCCAACAGCTGGCTATGCAAAAAAGCCTCTGGATTGTGGTGAATTTAGGTGGTAATTATTGTTTTGATTTGCTAATTTCAGCTCTTGAACAATAAGAGTATGTTTTCTTCCTGGATTTTCTTCCTTTTTTTTTTGTTTCTGAGGTCGCAAATGTCGAAACAAGCAGCCCCAGCTATACATTCTAAAGATGGAGGCGAATTCAAATCAACTTTTATCGAAATATTTGTTTCCTTGTTACTGTTTCTGAGTCAACAGTGTTGAAATTGATTTACTATTTTACTTTACTGAGTTAATTTGATTGCTTGATTTCTTTTGATGTATTATCATTGTTGAAATTGATTTTACTAAGTATTTGATCGGTTGATTTCTTTTGCTGTCATTCCGGACTGAACTGTATCAGTTCTAATTCCTGGGTGTGTAGAGTAATATGCTGATGTGGCCTATTTATTAATGAAGGAATGTCAATTGGAATATGGAATTTACCTGATTGGAGTTTGGTTTAAGTTGATCACATATACGATGAAACACAGGATTCATCTGAACATAAAAGCTTACAATTTTTACTTTTTAATAAGTTCAACCAATAATTCAATTCAAAAGTTTTTATTGAAACTTAAAAATATTCATTATAAAGCAATTCATAAAATTTTAATTAAAGCCTTTGATGAGCAAAATTCTGACAAATTTCACATTTTAAATATAACCGGTAATTCAATCTAAAGGCTTTCCTCAAATATTCATAAAGATTTATTATGAAATAGTTCCAAGAGGAATTCCTAAGCCAAATGTTAATGTTACTCCTATTTGGAGCCTTGCCCCACCCAAATGTCGAGCCTACGTTAGGTACAATCACATATTATCCGTATCACCGATATGTGATTGTTATCAGTCCTAATTGTTCTCATCTGACGATCAGTCAAAAATTCTATAAAAAAAATACTTGAAAGAAATTAAAAAAATAGAGAAAATTATCAAAGTTTGATGGTCAAAACCCTGTTTGCGGGAAGTCTTGAGATCAAATTTCCCCACACAAAAAGAGCCTCTCCATTGTTCTGTACCTGTGCAAATTGAGAAGTTTATACATGCCCCAAGGATTAATCAAATGAAACCCTGGATACCTTATACTTCAAAAAAAAAAAATATTAATTACTATTATTTAAATAATTTCATTTTCCAAAAAACCTTAATTTCATGTAATTCTTGAATAATATTAGGAAAGCCAAACAAGCATCATTGAAATCATGTTAAATTTATGAAATTAAAGTTTGCTGGGCCCAAGGTTTTTTCTGTGGCTTGGATAGTCCAGTTTTTGTAGCTTTGATTGGGCTGCTGGTGTCTTCTTTTTTAGTGCAATTGCTTTCTGAATAAAATTAATCACCATTTCAAGAATTAAAAAATATATCAAAATCATAATATCACATCTCCACTAAATTTCCTAGCCCTTCAACATGCTTTTATTTAAAAAACCCACAATGAGTCTCATCTTAGAGCAAAAAAACCAAAATAATCTAAAAACAAGGTAGATTTTTTTTTTTTTGGTTACTCGCACAAGAAGGTTAGCTGCCACAATTGATAGAGAGGATGAAGGAATTGAGTTTAAAAAGGCCCATAAAAGTGGTGGATGCTGATATAGGCTGAGGTCTCAGCCCCTATAAACCAAAATCCCAGCCCATATTTGTAGAATATTGTCAATGTGTGACAATATTGCCTACTCCCGAGTGTACTGACCAACATGTATTAGCCAAGTTAAACCAATATGCATATCGGCCGATATTTTGATTCATTCTTTGGGAGCATTCTCTTTTTTTTTAGGGGGATAACATGAGTATCCCCATCCTATATTAGAGGTAAAATTGATTCAACATATAAATGAAACCACCTCAAAACTATCTTAAAATAATTCATGTTGTCAGTAATTCAACAATGACCAACCCATCACAAGTTGAATAAAATAACCATCCCTAGTTGGGCAGACTATCCATTAATTTTTCAACTGAACCACACATGCTTGAATGGCATGTATGAAAAATAGAATACAAGTGTGGGTAAAGCCTCACACTCATCTTATCATCTTAGCCTAATAATTTCAGATTTAGGTTGTTAGATTTTTCACCATCTCACAAGACCCAAATTAGATCCCAGGTACTCATTGGATGTTACAGCTGCACTGCTGACTGATCCTATCCACTGATCCGAGGAACACATCAGATGTCATAGTTGAACATATTGATAGGAGTGTAGGACGACCTCAATTTGTTCTCATTGTAAATTCTTGTAAATTGTATCAATCATAAGTCCTCCGATCAGTTGCAGGATCAGCAAATGCAATGGGATGTATCACTCTCTGCAAAGAATGAACGCCCCAAGATGCCTAACATCTAACCCCCTCTCTCTCTCTCTCTCAATTACTGTTACCATTTCGCTTGTAGACAAATGGTGAATGATGAGTAAACTGATTCTCAACCAGCTATCGTATGAAATGAAATCCACTATGATACACCCATCTCCACAAAGAAAATCCTCACAAAGCAATTCTATCTGCCTGCGGCAAAGGGCTTGAGATTCATGTGTAAGTAAAAGTTCCACATCATCTAGACCTGAATGCCATGTCGAACCCAGGATCATAAATCCCGGGACCATGTCCAGCAGCAACAGGTGGTATTTGCTTTTGATTTCCTCTCAATTCCATCTCAATCAACCGCTCTAGTGCTTCTGGATGGTTGCCACCACCAACACCAGAACCTACATAACAGCACAAGAAACGCGAGTCACAACCTTCAACACAAGGCAATAGTCTCAGACATTACAGTGTTCCCAGGTAGTTAAATGCATCTCTTGAATAGAATGGTTTTGTTGTCATCCCACATAAACAGGGTCTGCTAAATACCACTCAGAGAAAAGGGGTCAGAAAAATTCAAGCCAGGCACAAAGGCAAAATTCCAATTTTTTAGAGGGGAAATGAAAGAAACATGAATGTTCTAAAGATACAAACTGAGAGATATCTCATGAGCTTGTAGAGTTTAAGTACCAAAGAATTCTGGTTTAGAGGTGTCTATTATAGCGAGACTTGGGGCAAAAGAACTCAAATGATGCATTTTCAAAAATCCAGAACTGTTTTCGTTCTTTTGATCATACAAAAAGAGCTTTTAAAATGTGGTTTAGGACTTATTTTCCTATCTATGCCCAAAAGTTGACAAATCACAAGGTTTCAACCCACATATCCCAGCAAAGGAAAAACATTTGTGGTCCAATTATGAAACAGAGGTCAGAACATGAGGAACAAAATCGTGGCTTGTCTGGTTAAGATCTCTGGGAGAAGTTTGTTTTCCTGATTTGGTTGGCCATTGTCTCTTCTCCATTCTCCATGGGGAATTTTCTGTTCTTTCTGAGCCCCTTTCAAATGGGTGTGGATCTTCTGATGCATTGGAAAATTGTAGGCTTTTAAAAGGATGTGTCTAGTTTTAGAGTTGAAAAAATGCAAAATATTTTATTCACCTCTTCCTCTCCTTCAACGGCAAAGAATCCTCAGTCACATTGAATAGAGCTTCCTTTGTGCAATTTCGTGGTCCATTAGATTTCTTCTATACTTCAATGCACACAGCAACCTTCCCCCAATTCATTCCACCAAACTTTGATCACCACTCCTTTATTTGAGATTCTATATATCATAAAGAAATGACTTCTAGTACTAGTCCCCCACCAACAGATTAAAATCTTATATTTGTTCAGCCTCACTACAAATCGAGTGTGCTATCTCAAAAAGGACCCCACCCATATGATTATCTTCCTCATCCAACTTTACAACAAAATTCAAATCTTATGGTCCTCTTCCCACCCCTGGAGTTCTATCCATTGTCTAATTTAACAACTTTTTTTTCCCAAAAGTGCTTCCTTCTCTTTCAGACTCCACCAAACTTTTGAGGAAAAAAAAGCCAATTTTCTTTGTATTTCCCCTTAAGCCACCATTCTCCATTGGCAACTTCATTGTATTCCTCCCATTTATTTTTTGAAATGGATGGCATTCCAATTCACAAAATGCATTTTCCTTTTATTCCCCACTTCATCCCATAGGAAATTCCCCTTAAGATATTTTCAAGCACTTTGGTAACTGTAAAAGAAATTTGAAACAAGGACAAATAATAAACAAGTTGTCCGTATCTAGTCTCTACCGCTTTCAACATTTGTCCATTATCTTATTGGACTTTGGGTGATTGTGATCATTTCTTCAAAGAATAGAATTCATGTCATCAATCAACAAAGTCATTAACAATAATGACGATATCTCTTCCAAAAACAAAATAATAAAAATGATAATAATAATATTATCATTATTATAATAATGTAAATAAAACAAATAATAAACAAGATGCATGTTTTGTTCATATTTTCATAGCTAGTCTTTATTGCTTTCCATATTTATCCATTATCATATTGGGCTTTGGGCAACTGTAATAATCTTTTCATGAATAAATTCATGTTCTAGATAAATTAATACTAATAATATTAACAATACTATTAATTTATTATCCTACAATTTATGATTTGATTTTTACAATGCAATGTGATTTTATAGAAAACAATTTGAATCTTATGCATGAATCTTACACTAGTCGGAAGTGTACGAAGTTTCACTCCCATTTGACCATCTTATCCCTTGATTTTAACTTCTAAAAACCAATGATTTATACTCAGCGAAACTTCAAAGATCAAGATTAAAAGGCTAAGATGATCATTGATGACGAAACTTTACATACCCTAAATCTATGTAGGCACCAAACTACGCACCATACTTTGTAGGGCCCGTAATTCATTTGATGGGAAGTCTCATTAGAAAAGTCTTGCTAGCCTAACTCAAATGATACTATCATCATTTTTTTTTGAAAGGTATGGTACTGTCATCATTTTTATTTGTCATTTACTCGTCTATATTCATGCTTTGATTACAAAGTGCATGGATTATCAAAATCTTTTTATTTTACTTCTTAAAAAGTTCTTGAGTATTTTTTTTTCTTTTTTGGTACAATCATAAAGCATCTTTTGCAATATGATTTATGATTTGATGCCTAAAATGATTTATGCTCAAATTTCAATTTTCAAAACATTAATTATTATTACTACCACTACTGCTGCTGCTGCTATCATTATTATTTGACATCAAATCCAATCACTAGTAGCAGTAGTGGTAGTACCACCCATTACAATGTGTATTATTTGAAATGGTAACTACATTGAAGAGCAAAGTGCACCAAAAGAAGAGAACAAGCAGACCAAGGAAAACACTACCGCCCGCTACAATGTGTATTATTATTATTATTATGGCTGTTGTTGAGTTAAATATACTGTCCAACCAGTGTTTAAGCTATGGCCATCTAAGGTATGGCTTGAATGTGAACAGCTCAGATACCAACAGTGCTTGCATTGTTGTTGTTGTTTAATGTAGTAAAGTGAGTCAAATGCAACCATTATGGTTGCTACTATGAGTACTTGCCAATTGTACTACATGCTCATCTTTGGTAGTACCACCCACTACAATGTGTATTATTTGAAATCGTAACTACATTGAAGAGCGAAGTGCACCAAAAGAAGAGAACAAGCAGACCAAGGAAAACACTACACGCCCGCTACAATGTGTATTATTGTTATTATTATGGCTGTTGTTGAGTTAAATATACTGTTCAACCAGTGTTTAAGCTATGGCCCATCTAAGGTATGGCTTGAATGTGAACAGCTCTCAGATGCCAAACATGCTTGCATTGTTGTTGTCGTTGTTTAATGTAGTCAAGTGAGTCAAATGCACCATTATATGAGTACCTGCCAATTGTACTACATGCTCATTTTCAACGTGTATGAAATAAAGATTTGACAGGGGAAAAAGGCATAAAGAAACGTGTATAGGAATTCCATGAAAGGGTTAAGAACAAGCTAATCAACCAGAACAATGTTTTACCTGGTGTTCCCATTCCGAGGCCACCATAGTTTGTTTGCTGATGATTCAAAGGGAAACCTTGCATGCATTCAACTCTGGGACATATCTGGGCACTGGTTGAAGGCATGAGGCAATGGCACACCTCTTGGCAGTCCATGGAGGAGGTGAGGTGGTGGAAAATTTCCAGGCACAGGCAGCTGCTGTAATGCAGAGTGATGGGCTAGTTCAAGACCTAGGAGGCCCTCCTAGACCATTGAAAGAGTGATGAAAGATACTTGGAGGATAAGCAGGCTGTGGGTCTTGATGAATGTTTCTGGGCCAATAAATTTCATCTGAAGATTCCTAAGAGCATGTTGATCGAGTGAATGGAAGGGAGCCCTTGGATGATTCACTTGATGAGGACACTGAGGGGAAGGAGGCCGCCCATGAACTGCCTGATGATGAAATCTCAGACTCCAATGGGTCATAAGCACCACGGAAAACTGGTTGTCCTTCCGAACCAAATTCATGGACCTTTCATCTTTGAGGATGGTATTCAGAGCTGCTAATTTATCTACAATCTCAACCGGAGTTCAGAGGATATGAACTCCTTGGCTCTCCTAGTATTGCCTGCATGCATGAACTGGGAATGTTTCATGGTGAAACAGATGCACCCACAGCAATCAAGCTCTCCTCTTCAGGCAGCCGAATATCTGGCAATCCATCACCTCTGTCTTCAAAGACACCACTAACTTCTAGGTTTGAGCCCTTGGATCGTGGGTCATCAAAATTAAACCAATGCCTGTTGATTTTATCAGGCTGCAGCATCTGTGGAGATGCATGTTCACTAACTGCAGAGCGAAAAAACCATCATCTGCAAATGAAAATGGTAACCCATTAGGATCTGGCACATCATTTCTTGCACTCCCACCTACAGAACCTCTTTGTGCAGATACTGGTGCTTCAACCGAGTGTAGTTCCTTCATAAAGCCATCCCAAATACTGTTTCAAGAGTCGGTGTTTTTTTCAGTGTTGTGAATATTTTCAGCGATCCCAACTGCACTTTTCACATCCAGAACACCAAGTTCATCAGTGCATCCAATATCATGAATGGGGGCTGATGATGGGACCTTTGAAACTGCTCCCTTCTGTAACAATGAAAGAAGATGTTGGGATGCATGATCATCCACCTCAGCTTTTTCTGGATCAACTTTTGCAGCCAGAAAATTCCAAGCTCCCTGCAGAGAGTGTTGTGCAGTCGAACTGCTGTCCTTAACCTCAGCCAATATAGACTGCTCAAGGTCCTCACAGGTAAGCACACCTGAATGAACATCTGCTTTGTCCTGGTGATGGAAAGGCTCAAGAACTCCAGCTGTGGCAGAAGTTGCAGAAGTCGATGTTATGAGCTCATGGCAACTTCTGTGCTTCCAAAAGGGAAGACACTTGGAATTTTTCGATACTTTTTTCATCAGAATCTATAACAATTGTGATCCACCATTACCATGGCTGACAATTAGTGACAGCAAATCTCTGGCTTTGGAAGATGAGGTATCTTCTACTGGTTTCTTTTCTGCAGTAAATGAGGGAAGGAAAATTTAGTTTCCACAACTTTCAGTCATCAGTTGCACTAAAATATGGTTAACATGAAAGGAATTCAAGATTTGGAGATGGATATGAAAATGAACATCTGTATGCTTACCTTCATCAAAACCAGTGACAACTTGGAAGCATGTGAAGGTGAGGTATTCCATGTGTCCCCATCAGATTTAGTGTCATCATGCTGCAAAAGACAAAATTATTGAAGGGTGTCACATCTGCTCATAACTTTGCAATTGAAACACAAATTTCTGTCTTAA